>VDFB02024413.1:0-80027 GCA_007258455.2 Sequoia sempervirens
ATTCTAAAAGCTAGCATACATCCCCTCTATGATTTTTCCTACGAGTTGACTAGAGAGTTATCAACCTAACAGAAGTTGTCCACCATCATTCATTCAAAATCAATATATGAACTTGACTCAGCCTGTGGTTAACCCTTCTTCACTATAATTCTTTTATACCCTTTGTATTTATCAGTCATCAAATCTGATTTTGGAGACATGTTGGAAGTTTTCTAGGTCAACCAGTAAAATAGTTGAAATCCTCTACACATCAATCTATTGGCACAAATTCTTGTTGCAAACATCGAAAGCTTGATTAATTCCCAAAAAAGAGACAATGATTTGAATTAAGTGCCCAAATTTGAGTAAATAGCACTAGAAGAGGTAGATTTGTGGAAAGATGTCCTATAAATGCACATCAATTGCTCTCACCTATCCTAAATTCAAACTAGAGGCACTCGTGACTTAGTGCATGTAGTTATGGTGTCACATGGTCTATGTCACCCCTTTGATCAGTTGATCAGTCAATTTGTTGATTGATTTCCCAAACCATACTTTAAGATGACCACCAAGCTGATAATCCTAAATCCTTTGCATTAATGTCAAGTGAGGCCCTATATGATTGATGTCAGGCAGCAGCTGTCCATTGGTCCAAGAAGCAGACCAATGAATGCCATTTTGCCCATGATTGTTGATTGGTTCATTTCCTCCTTCTTGGTTGCTTCTTCTTGATCAATTGCCCAAGGGGCTGAAATGCTCAACCAGATGTGCCCTCTTATTGGATGATATTTTGTGATCCACCAAGTGTGGTGAATTGGTCTATGTTGCCCCTTTGATCATTTGATCGGTCAATTTGTTGATTAGTTTTGCAAACCATGCTTTAAGATGACCACCAAGTTGATAACCATAAATCATTTGTGTTAATTTCATGCGAGGCCCTATATGATTGATGTCAGGCAGCAGCTGTCCATTGGTCCAAGAAGCAGACCAATGAGTGCCATTTTGTCCATGATTGTTGATCGACTCATTTCCTCCTGCTTGGTTGCTTCTTCTTGATCAATTGCCCAAAGGGCTGAAATGCTCAAGCATATATGTTATTGCATCATATTTTGTGACCCATCAAGTGTGGTGAATTGGTCAGAGTTCAGACAACCAGTCTTCAACCTTTAGCCTAATTCTTATTAATGATCACCACAACCTCTAAGGACTTAGCAAACTTTTCCTTCTTCATTGGTTAACCAATGATACTTCTTTCTTCAAAACTTGACTGATCATCAACTACCTATCAACAACCAAAATTTGATCAGATAATCACTATTCATTCTTGCATTTTGGACCAATGACCAATCATTATTTGTTCCCAACACTTAGTTAATTATAATGATGCCTTCATCAGTCCCTTAGTTGGTCAATCAATGATACGCCGTCCTTCAAAACTTGACCAATCAACAACCAACATTTGATCAGATGCTCAATTACTATTCATTCTTGCATTTTAAACCAATGATCAATCATTGGTTGTTACCAACACTTTGTTAATTATAATTATGCCTTCATCAGTCACTTAACTGGTCTTTCTTACAATCATTTAATTTACAACCAATCACCAACAATTATGTACATAGTAAATTTTTAATGCTCGCCCCTCCATTGATCAATCAGATACCTTGCTTTTCTTCTTGATCAATTACCAATGACTGACAAGCCACTGAGTTGATTTATTAATTACCCCATTTGCATTTCTTGATTTCAGATATGGACAATCTACCAAAAGAAGTTGGATATCAAATTGAACTCTTGCAAGTGGGATAATGTGAGAATGGAAAAGATTACAGTCAATGGTCCCCCCTCAAATCCATGTTTGAGTTTCTTTGTTAGCACAAAAGCTTGCACCCACCATTCCTTAATCCTAGAGTGTCCATGCACTAGATTATGGCTACATGCACTTGTCAAAGGTGGAAGGACCCTCGAAGCAACAAGGCATCGCAATGGCAGAAAACATGCACTTAATGACTGTAGTTTAACTATGTAGCGGTCAAGTTTGTGGACTAAATAGTTTGAAGTACACATTCTTTTGCTAAACTAACCTAGTTGAATAATTGCAGCTCTACTCAGTTGATGTGAATAGTGTTAAGCGGACATTAGAACATTAACACAACCAATTCTTAATTGACAATAACACTTTGAAAGGACAAACACAATCTTTTCTGGTCTAAACAGTTATTCCTACAAAGTAGTAGTCTACTTGACTCAACAAATTGTTTACAGCATCAGCATCTATCTTACTTTCAACGGCATTAAGGTGAAGATCAACCTGTACCTTATTCAATATTTGACTTCTAAAGGATTTTTTGATGTGGATGGTAAGTCCAAGATATTACCCATAAAGAAGCTAGCAAAAATAGTGTCATATCGACATCTCCCTCTAGAAAAGATACCACATATCCTCTCAATGCCTTTTGAGTGCATCCTCAATCATTGTTTATTACCAAATTATCTCTTGCCTCACTACGTCCCTTTGTCTTCCATATTGGATGATTTGAAATGGTGTTAAGACAATCCAAAGGATCATAGGATTCAAGACCTAACTTCTTCTCACCTGACCCTGTGCAATTGGACATAAAAAAGATTGGAAAAGAATGAATAGGGTGCTCTAATACCATAGATCTAGATCCTAGGAGTGGTCTAGGGTCCAATGAGCTAAAATATAGGATTGTAGTGTATCATGGGAAGGAATGGTTTATACAATTATTTGTGAATAGCAATCGAAAAACTCTACAAAAGAGATATTCATTAGAATAAATTCAACAATATAAAGAAATGTCATTTTGTTGCAAAGACGGTTGTCATTGCACCAAAAGATCGACTTGTTAATGCCCGATACAACTGCCAGAGTTAATGAATCCATGAGAGGCGGTTAAGCCATGTCATGAACCCAAGCATTGCGCTGCACATCACAAGGAGACCAAGGGCGCACACCTTGCAACAATCCCCTCCCCGCCCCCCTAGCGCAAGCGAGGGGTTCGAACCCGTGACCCAGGCTTTGATACCAATTGTTGCAAAGACAATTGACGTTGCACCAAAAGATCAACCTATTAATTCCCGATACAACTGCCAGAGTTAATGAATCCATGAGAGGCGGTTAAACCATGTCACGAACCCAAGCGCTGAGCTGCACATCACAAGGAGACCAAGGGTGCACACCTTGCAACACATTCATACACATAGCAACAAAATTTAGAACCATGATAACAAAATGTACACTCTCAATAGCTTTGTACAAAACTGTGAGGATGAATACTAATATTCTGACACAATTGATAAAAAGAAAGGAGAACCACTACTAGATCCATATTTATACATTTTACATGAAAGATGACAAAGTAAAACCATTACAAGGATAAGAATAGGACATATTTAGTCACTTCAACTTTCAAGCACAACTATCAAGCCTTGAAGCCACACAGCAAATTAGTGCTATACAGGTTTCACTTCTATCATGTGGCAACAACTCTAGATTCTCATTAGGATTGACGTCAATTTCAAATTTAGAGAAATGTTGCTAACACAATTGAGACATGAAATATTGATACTTGACTAAAAAACTCACTGTACACCCAGAGTCAATAAATCTTCTTTGATAGCTCCATTGATAACATCATTTGAGTAAAGAAGGAAAGAAGGGGTGCCTAATGAGTATCCGAATGGAAAAATTCAATCAATTGAGAAGTTGATATATTGAAGAGGGAAGCTAGTCTTAGAATACCAACTACAAAGTGCCAAACATGGGTAACTCACAAGCATAGGCTTAATCACCTAGGGACATGAGTTTGCAAAGAGAGAAAATCAGCTTAAAGACATTCTTAAAGTGCTTGCAGACAAAACTTGGCTTGGACAAAGCATTGAGGAACTACCTGTTTAAAATGGGTTGTACACCAAAATATGATGGTATGAACCCTCTTAATATATGCCTAATCAATAGGGCTCCAACCTCTAACCAGTAAAGAACCATATATTTAATGATTACATTTCAAAGGTACATCTTTAGGGATATCTTGGAAATGTGTTTGAAATCACTAGCACTCGTGACAATAATTGAGATAAATCCCTGGCAAAGATGTGACTAAGAGGTAGGTTCAGGTTGAGAGACAAACTAATCAACTAACACCCTAAAAAAGTCAATGTTGTCATGCTCCCAATAGACTCTCATTTATAAAAGAAATGAAATTTAAAGCATCCCTAGAAGTTGTTAGAAGAATGAATGCACAAAGTTTGGGAGAATTATGTGGCACAAACTCTAATGTGTGTATGCTTGTACTTATTATATAATGAGGAAGTTATGTTGATGGTTGTAATGTACATTGCATAAGTTACCATCTAGACATAACCAATGGGATGTTATTACATCATTAACATAAGTGATAAATGCATGTGAACATAGGTACAAAAAGGTTTAGTCATTAGATCAGCATGCTACACCTGAGATGCATAGTAGTGATGAGAAATATCATCAATATCAGCAAATTGCCGAATTTAGTGATGATGAACCTCAATGTGCTTGATACGAGAATAGTGAATGGGGTTCTTCCCCAACTTCAAGATTCCCTAATTGTCACAAAAAACTGGAATCACTGACAAAATTGCAGATCACTCAAATCTCAACATAACCATACTGCTTCACAACTAGCACAAACAACTGCTTTGAACTTGCCTTCAATGGAAGATAAAACTATGGTGTGTCAAAGCTTCCTACAAAACAATGTCTGCACTGACCCAAAGTTTGTATATGTTGTCAACTTGAATTTTTCTTTCCTCTAATGGAGAATGCCGAAGTCAAGAATGCATTTGACATATTGTTACCCTTGTTTTGCTGCCTACCAATGAAGAAGCTTCAATTGACCCAAAAATTGGAAGAGATTATTCATAGCAAAACAAAGTTCCAGTCATGTAGATGTAAGATATCGCAGAATTCCCAACAATTGTCTATAGAGTAACTCATCAACTAGTGATGAATCATCATAAACTAACAACTTTGGCCTAACTTCCATAGGTATAGTGAAAGGATTGCAATCAATCATGTGAAAGTATTCTAAACGATTCCTAGATAATTAACCTAACTTTGATGGTAATCTTATTTAGCTGTCTACAACCCACATACATGCACTAAGCTTAATCCTTCTTGCCAACCATCGCCCCTAGACAAGAATATGCACTTTGACAAGGATGAATAATACCATCTTCTGCTATTTTGTGGACCATGCACTCGATCTCAGTTTTTTGCACATACAAGTATCTATAAGGTCTGAAGTTGGGTGGTTAGCTTCCCATAATGAATCATATGGCATGATCATGATCCCTATTTGGAGGAAGTCTTTTAGGCACATGTTCAAAGACAATGGAGTGTTTGTTAAGGGTAGACTAAAGATCTAGTGGTGATGATGTGTGTGATTGTTTAGCTTTTGTGAAATCAATTGTGCCTCAAATCCTAAAGATAAATGTGTTAATAACTTTTGCAATTGGTGTGAACCAACCATCTATGGAGACTTTGCTTGCAAGCCCCAAAGTTCAAATATCTTTCCTCCTAAAATAAATTGCATGAAGAGTTCCTAGAAATTTATCTCTATTCTATCCAAAGTAGTAAGCCATTGGACCCCAATACCACATTCATTCCATCCATGGAAATGGCAAACATAGGATTGTCCATTAGGTAAATATCCATTGTGGTTTAAGTGTTATGGCATTTCCGAAACAACTAAAAGTACACCCATCTACAATCATGACTTGAAACTTTAGTGTCAATATATACAAAGCAATTTAGACATGTTGCCAAATTGTTGTTGATGAAACTATGAGTGATACCAATTAACAATGTTATCCTTTGTTTCTTTAAAAAAACCATCGACTTGAAGGTTTGTGGAGTGTTAATGACTAACAATGCATGGCAAGAAATGGTTGGTCATCAACCAAAAAATACTTGTTTTGCATATTTTTCTCTCATGAGGGTTATGTGGAAATAATATATTATTGTTGCAAATTTTCTTTCATTTGGTATCAGAGATTGGTTGCCAGATTGTAGGAGGAGATATCTTCATAGTTGTTAAACCTTGGTGTGAGTGGATCTTGTGTATAGTTGAATCCATGGTCTTGCAAGAAAAGGATGAAGACATTTTCAAGGTTTCATATGTGTTTGTAAATCTAGGGTGTTGCAGATTTGGAATTTTATGGTGGTTTGACAAATGGGTTTTTGTGGGTTCTCCTTTTGTGATGGTTTTGAAGGTGAGATTTTCAAGGTGACTTCTTGGAAAAAAAAAAACCTCGCCATTGAGTCCAAAAGGCCCAAAACATTATAGATCCATATAAAACTCAACATATTTTGGAGGAATCTTTAGAGTCAAAGTTTGTATAGGTGCATGGATCGGTACACTCTATATGTTGTCATAGTCATGGATCTACAATATGATTGGTAAAAGGAATATTCCTAGCATATGTGTCCCTACATAGTATTTGCATCATTGTCAAGTACAACAAAAAAAAATGGTAGTTTTGATAGGTTAGAGGGTACAATTCAATGTTAGCATAAGTCATCAATTGTTAGGTCCAAGCACAAGGTTTGTAGGTATAATTGGCAATATAAATATTATTTTTGATAGTATATGGTACATATGGAGGGCAAGTCAACAGCCAACCACACAGGCCACAAGGGGCTTAGCAGCCCCAACACCCTCATTCATAGCCCTTATTCAAGCAAACTATACCTTAGCACCCACAAGGTTTCAAATATTTGGAAATGCCACTCCACTCAAGCAACTCCATCCATACTCGCCACCACAACTCTATCGCACCCCTACTCTAGTGGCACCAACTGCACACCACCTACCCACCACCACCACCCAGTCAAGCCCTAGAGGCCATTTGCTTGCACAAGGAAGCTTATTTTTTCAAAAAAACATAACTTTTTCATAAAGTGTCGAAATTTTGTGTTCTTATAGTTGACAAAAAATAGTGGTATCAATGGTTTATCCAGATTTTCTTGTTTATGACAAAAAATTCTAGTTGGAAGCCAATTTTGTTCTTCATGATTCAATAGATCATATCTTGTGCCTATGTTGTCCGATTTTGGACTTCCTATAAGCAAGAGACACCATTTTCTAAGTATTTTGCAATGGATCAAGTTTGGAAGTGTTGATATGTGCTTTGTTCACTTACATTTCTATAGAATTGTTTGTTAGATTCCTTAACTATGGTTACTTTGTGGGTCCACAACAAATCGAATCTAAAGTTGATTTGGTTTTTGAGTCATGGAAAAATCTACATGTTAATTTTTGGTTGTCTCTATTTTACATGGTTACTAATGTAATGTTGAACTTGTATATTGCATTGTGAGATCTATGAGTTGTACAGTTTTGTAGGCTTTCTATACTTACAAGTTGCATAGATAACTCAAATATGGGTTATCTATTGTTAGTTTTATGATCAGATAAGATAGACAGAATTTAATTCAAAATCAGACACAATAACACAGCAGATACCCTGGGAAAACCCTCCACTTGAGGGAGAAAAACCCAGCAAGAAATATCTCTTCTTATATTGCAATATAATCAACAATGTTCTCTTTACAATGATGCCAATCTTATGGCACTTATCAGCATCACACTTTGATGCAAATACAAGATAAAGAACTCGAACTCTCCTTGATAAGTGACGAATTGCTATAGGTGATAATCACACTTGAAGATGGAATGGATGAACTTAACTTGATTGTCATATGAATGGAGTGATCTCATATAAATACAATTTGTGGGAAGAGACGCACCTCTTCACAACACAAAGTCGGCCACCAAAGAACATGACCCAAATGGAATGGCGCGATTATCAAGGAGTCGGCCTCAACAAATAATAATTGTTATTAAATAAATAAATATTATTTCTCTATCCAAGTGAAGAGCCTCTTCACTTCAGTCGTCTCCAATAAATGAAATAGCCGATGGCTATATTTTATTTATTGTTTGATTTAAATTTGTGCGCTAGAAGTAAGAGGCCCGCGGCTGCTAATAACATCAACACTCCCTCTCAGCTAGGGAGGAATACTTCCAACTATGCAAGACAAATCACCTCATCGTGATGTCAACGACTATGGATACTCCCATATGTGGAAAAGGAACATATCACCTCATTGTGATATCAACCACAATGGCTACTCCCATATGTGGAAAGGAAATATATCACCTCATCGTGATATCAACCATAATGGCTACTCCCATGTATGGTAAATGTGCACAAGTGCTCATCACTCAACATGATGTCGTCACCTCATCGTGACATTCACCATGGCTACTCCCAAAGGGTGAAAAACACAAGTACAAGAAAATCATCACAGACTCTCTCACGTGATGTTGTCATGGAGTCACACACATGACATCCACCATGGCTACTCCCAGAGGGTGGAAACAAGGGCTTTCACCTCAAATCTCTCTCAAAGAGAAATGCATTAAGGAAGATCACTGATACTGAGACTCCTTCTCAGCTAGGCCTTCATTCTCCACCATACCAAGCTTGTCTCGAAAGTACACAAACTTTATCCTGGAGAGAGGCTTGGTGAGAATGTCTGTTGTTTGCTCATCAGTGCTAATATACTTCAACTGGATCGCTTTCCTCAATACCATATCTCTGATATAGCGGTATTTGATCTCAACATGTTTAGTTTTGTCATGAAACACAGGATTGACAGAAAGCTTCACACAGCTTTGATTATCACAATGAATGACAGTAGGCTCCATTGATTGTCCAAACAATCCTACAAGGAGCTTCTAAAGCCACATTGCTGCTCGAGTTGCCACACAAGCTGCAATATACTCGGCCTCTGCTGTACTCAGTGCCACTAAAGACTGCTTCTTGCTACACCAGGATATCATCGCAGACCCCAAACTGAAACAACATCCAGAGGTGCTCTTCCGATCAATAACACACCCTGCCCAATCAGAATCAGTATATCCATGTAGCTTCAAGTCCACACCAGAAGAATATCTCAAGCCATATCCAACTATGCCACGCAAGTATCTTAGGATATGCTTTGCTGCAACTAGATGTATTTGCCTTGGTTCACACATGAACTGACTAAATGCACTCATTGCATAGCAAATATCCGGTCTAGTATTGACTAGATACATCAATGATCCAATCAACTGCCTGTACATCATGGGATCCACCAGATCTGAACTAGCTGCAGCCTCTTTCAACTTGTGCAAGTTGGTCTCCATAGGTGTAGACATGGATTTGCAATCTATCATACCAAATCTCTTCAAAATATCAATGGTATACTTCCCTTGATTTAGAATGATCTCATCAGGCTTCTGCCATACTTCTAAACCAAGGAAGTAGTGCATGTAACCAAGATCCTTCATTTCAAATTCAAAAGCTAACTCCTTCTTTCATTTGATAATGAGGTGATCTTCTCCAATAAGAAATAAATCAACATAAAGAACCAAGATCAACTAGATTACCATCTTTTTCAAGTTCAGTAGGCTCCCTCTGAATCTTCAATTACTTGCATCAATCTTCTAACCTCTTCATCCAAGATTTCCTGCAACGCTTGACTTACAGAAATGTTTTCCAACGCACACCTCTGGTATTGTAGAGAGTTCAGGATTGCCCTACTCGACCTCATCCCAGATCACTCTATTCTGAATAGCTTTGCGGAGCTACCAATGACAAATTTAGGTTGATTGTCTTGTACAATTCTGATCTCAGCAACTGAAGGGGTCTTCCAAGGACTTTAGCATCGGCCTTGCAATACTGCAACCTACACTTCATCTCAGTTAGTCACAGAACTCCCTCTTGATCCCTGCCTCAGAGATTGCAAACAAATCCTCTGGAAGTGAAATCCCTCTATTGACAAAATCTTAATCCTTTTCTCAGACATGCTCGCAACTCAAGCCTTGAATCCTCGGATCTTAACTCCTTCGAAGTAATGACAACCTAAATAGGTTCTTCCTCTTCAAAAGATGTCTCCAGCCACCAACTCAGTCCCATGACTGCAAGTTGTGACTCCATGCTTGATCATTTCATTGGTCGGCATGACTTCCTCACAAGATGCCTGAAGCTCTTCCTCCTTGTGTAATCTCTCATTACCTTCTTGCTCCTTGATTCGTCCTAGAAGCGTTTTAGAGAGAGATTACTAACAGTTTATAACTATCCAAAGAAATATCAAGGCTAGAATCATACAAGATTTACTATCCCAAGTTATAGCATAAATACATAAGAATTCATGAAAAATATTAAAGACATGAAATGCTTATCTCTTAATAGTTATATATAAGAAACAACCTATAAGTGAAATATGTAACAAATATCAAAAGATCAAAATAAAGGGATAAAGAAACTTATCTTTATTGAATTCTAATATATCTTTCGTCCATCTTTTGCTCCTCTCGAGAGTGCTAATCTCAATACAACAAAAGATAATCTGCTCAACTCAGATTTCTTAGACGCATTATGCAGCCAGCATATACAACATAGAATCAGGCCTCTCAAGACACCATCGCAGTCCATGCACATAGAGAATGGTATCGAGGTGACCATCCAATCACAACGAAATTGCAATTCTCTTTTCATCTTAGAGTCACACTCAGAGATCTTCACACTTAGCATGAACATCTCACAATGAATGAAAGGTGTCTTCAAAGGATCACAATTCAAGAGAAAACATGATCTTTACTACACACATGACCAAACAAACGTTATCAAATCTACAAAGCTCAACAGACTGAGTTTCACATAAAAAAATATAAACAAAAAAAATAAAACTTATCTCCAATTAGATATGCCTTTCAGATTTCAATCTCCTTTAGCCATTATGAATGGCTTGGCAGAGAGTTGACAGGGCTCAACCTGGCATTAGAAGTGGTTCCCGAACTAAGTCTAGATCACAAGCTTACGGCAATCATTAATGCCTCCCTCTTGCAATCCGGTTCCGTCAAGAGTGTTATAAATCCGCACAAGAGTTCCTTATGTGCTAGCAGTTGCAAGGAGACCACTGTCAAGAGTTAGGGTGAAGCACGAAATGCGAGAATCATGAACCGAAATGAACTTAGTCCTCTTCAGACCATAGTGCTCAACCCTCATCTACCCCTTGTGCAAGCCGAGGCAGGCCAAAACAAACGAATTAGACGCATGAGAAATAGCGCACAAACCCTTAGAGTTTGCAATGGTCTCAATCTAATGCAACAATTTCTAATCTCCAAAATTGTACACAACTATATGGTCCTGTCGCAATTTCACTGCTCGGACCTCTGACCGGAATGACAATTCCCTGATACACTGGCTCTGTATCGTCCCATATCATGATCTTGTTAGGAGAGAATTGAGAAAATATGCCAGCTATGAGAGCATACAGTAATGCGTTCACACGAGTGAAGACCACTCATACACCATGCATTAAGCTTGCGTACTGAAGTCTTTTGACAGCCGTTCAATCTGATCTCCAGCTCGTCCGTTTAGTGACTACTGCGGATTCCTTCAAGACGAATAAACAGAAGATGATATGTGACTCTAAGATAGAAGCTATGTGATTGGAAAGACATCGTCCCCTGTTGAATGCCATCTAAGGAAGACACTCAAAAAATGCCCGACCACAACTAGGTGATTCAGCTCTTTCAACTCTCAAAGGCTCCCGATAATTTAGATCATTATTCCATCATTTGAGATAATATGAATGAAGTCCAAATTGAATTCGCTTAGCATCTAGCACTCACTATATTTAAAGACAATTTTGATTTGAAACGGCTTATACCTTTATCACTTTAAATCTGCTTATTTACATCTGATCAGATCTTGCATCAACCCGCTCTGATACCATGTTAGTTTTATGATCAGATAAGATAGACAGAATTTAATTCAAAATCAGACACAATAACACAGCAGATACCCTGGGAAAACCCTCTACTTGAGGGAGAAAAACCCAGCAAGAAATATCTCTTCTTATATTGCAATATAATCAACAATGTTCTCTTTACAATGATGCCAATCTTATGGCACTTATCAGCATCACACTTTGATGCAAATACAAGATAAAGAACTCGAACTCTCCTTGATAAGTGACGAATTGTTGTAGGTGATAATCACACTTGAAGATGCAATGGATGAACTTAACTTGATTGTCATATGAATGGAGTGATCTCATATAAATACAATTCGTGGGAAGAGACACACCTCTTCACAATACAAAGTCGGCCACCAAAGAACATGACCCAAATGGAATGGCACGATTATCAAGGAGAGTCGGCCTCAACAAATAATAATTGTTCTTAAATAAATAAATATTATTTCTCTATCCAAGCGAAGCGCCTCTTCACTTAAGTCGTCTCCAATAAATGAAATAGCCGATGGCTATATTTTATTTATTGCTTGACTTAAATTCGTGGGCTGGAAGTAAGAGGCCCGCAGCTGCTAATAACATCAACATCTATACCTATAGATTTTTCATTGTTGATGCAAATTCTATTGGTTGGCCTTGTTTGGTCACTTGGTGCATTGGTATGTTTGCCATTACAAGGCACAGAGATGGTGTTGCTTGAGACAATTGTATTGTGTGGCCTATTGTTGTTAAATATGATTGCATGAGAGATTCTAGATCTCAATTCAATGGTAGTTTGATGCAGGTACACTGAGGGTGGTGATCATGGTGTCATGAAGGTTCCTATATGCATAGAGCTTTGGCATTACATGGTCGTGTATGTGGATTCATAGTTGGTGGTGATTGATTGAAACCTGGATTGTTGGTGGTGGTTTATCTTCTTGTTTTGGAGATCATGGCTCTAATTTATCCTTTGGGATGCTAGTGTTGCAGTTGAGTGTTTTGATTGTGCAAAAGCCTTGGGCAATCTTTAGTTAGGAGATGGTTATCACAATGCCTTGTGTAGCTCAATATCACTATTTAGTGGGAGCTTTGGTCATGATGTGGATTTGTCACTCAGTAATGGATGATCTTCTATAGTGGTTGTTGGTTTCATGAGGAGCTCTTGGGTTTTGTTTCTTGTATGTAGTGAGAGTTCATTGACATTTTCACTTCCATTGATAGGAGATGCTTATCTTCATGTGGTTTGGAGATGTTGACATCTTGTTACCATGGAGGATTCTTGGATTCTTTTGTTAAAGTATTGATTATGATTTGTCAGTTTGACAAATGATCTTTGGTTTAGAGGATGGGTGTTATTGTGCCATGGTGGATTCATGAGTACTAGTTAGAGTTTGGCATGATACAGGTGCTCTTGGGAGCAAATATGTTCATTAGAGACATATGATCTTTTGGAAAGATGTAGATCAAAACATCATGGTGAGTTCTTGATTTTTGCACTAATCATTCAAAGGGAGTGTTGGTAGTGAGTTGTGATAATCTTCTAGCATTGAATATAGTTGTTGTGATGCAATTGGAGTTTAGTTGGTGTAACGTCCCCTCCTTGCCTCTGAGCAGTGGAGTTGTCCATTATCCTATTCCAGGGTTTACGTAGGCTAAGCAGAGTTTGGTAAGGGAAATCAAAGCCAATCTCATTTTGTGTTGGTTTTCGGTGTTTCGGGCAAGACTTTCTATTTTTAGCAAGAGACCAATTCCATCACTTACTATTTATAGTAAGCCATAGGGCATCTCAATAATCTTCAATTTTGTGCCAGTTGATATTTGGTGAGTACTTACTATTTTTAGAAGTTGCTATTTATAGTAAGTCTATTTCGAGAAACTGCTCTCAGGCCCATAGTGTTCTCAGCAATGTTATTTCTTTGGTGGTGTTGGAGAGCCTAAGGTTGGATTATTTAATATTTGTTTTTTATCAGCCACTTAAGTTATTTTTATAAAATAACTTTATAACTTAAGTCAGGGGGTAGGTGGTCATCGACTTACTATTTATAGTAAGCCATAGGGCATCTCAATAATCTTCAATTTTGTGCCAGTTGATATTTGGTGAGTACTTACTATTTTTAGAAGTTGCTATTTATAGTAAGTCTATTTCAAGAAACTGCTCTCAGGCCCATAGTGTTCTCAGCAATGTTATTTCTTTGGTGGTGTTGGAGAGCCTAAGGTTGGATTATTTAATATTTGTTTTTTATCAGCCACTTAAGTTATTTTTATAAAATAAAATAACTTTATAACTTAAGTCAAGGGGTAGGTGGTCATCAAAAATTACCTTGGTGCCTAATGTGATAACTTAACGTTGTTTTAGAAGACTGCATAAAGCAAAATAGTTTCCTTATGAGCATGGACGCCCAAGGAGGGATAAGATGTTTTAATTTATTAAATTTTATAAGGCTCATAAGGGGGGGCGTTGGATTTTGGGAGGGAAAAGCATTTCAAAACCTAAAGTTGCCATAATTCCCTCTCACTCTCTATAAAACTCCATTTTAGCTCTCATTTGGTTATCTTCTTTTTGGCAACTTAACAGAATGCTCCTAGAATGACTCTAGAGTACTCAGGCTGCGTGTTGAGGACGAAAACCCTCACCATATTGAGCTGGTTTCGGTGGTGAGAGATCCACCCTAGTCAGATTTTGAGTGCTTCCATCCAGGGATCACACAATGCTTCAACAAAGTTCAAATTTTCAGGGATTTGAGAGCTAAAAGATGAAGATTTTTGTGGTATTTTGATTTGGGTTTGTTGGTAGGAGTGTGTTTTGGAGTTTGCATCTTTTTGGTGTTAGTAGGCGTTTTGGGGTGCTTTCTGTGGTCTGAAATGAAATATCAGAAGTTCTGGAAACTCAGATTTTTCAGTGGTTGAAGGTTGAATCTTCTCATAGCTTCATTGGTACTTGGCAAGTCATTATGGGTGTTAAAGCGTTGAATGCCTCTCATCAAGGTGCCCTCTTCCAAGTACTCATTTGTATTTTTTGTTAAAGGACTGAATTTTCTAGGCAAATCACCCTTCTTGGGTTTTGTGCCATTTTGGGTTTCAGGAATAAGGCTTGCTGTTGTATAATCGTCATAATCAGTCCATCTTCAGTATTGGTGTTGCTGCTCCTAGGTGTTGGAAATGACAAGGTTTTGGCTCTTTAAGGGGACGTGGGAGCTCATATGTATTGATCTGCTGCTGTTATAAAGCACTTTCCAGGTCTGCAACTCCTTATTTCAGATCTGAAAATACATTGTAATATTCTGATTTAAATCTGAAAATGTATGCTATTGGTATATGTTGCAATTTCTATTGAAAAGCATTGTTATCTATTGGTCTCCTTCTTTATATGCAAATATCTCTTAATGCTGTTATACAACTTGAAACACATTTGAGAACATATAGAAACATATCAACAAACAAGCAAACAGCAGACAGTGGTTTCCAAAAAAAAATCAGGGGTGTATGTTACAGTTGGCATGGCATGATCGATTGGGTGCTCATGGATACTTGATAGACTTGGTTGAGGCTAGAGAATGCTTGTTCTTGGAGATCATGTGTTGAGATGATTACTCTTTGATGAGGTTTCAGTGCATCTCAAGAGGAGCAATCTCATTCCCCACTCTCAATCCACTCAACAGAGAATCATTTGATAGATATTGCCCACTTTATTTTCAAATGCATTTTGTTTGATGCTTTCTTTTCTCGTGGGAATGAATATTGAGCTATGGATGTTAGTTTTGGAGGGATCGTTTGAGGATTACTTGGAATGGTTTTGTTTCCTTTGTCTCCTTATATATATGAGTTTATTATGAATACAATTTTTCAGGAGTGCATGGAATGGCTATTGGCATATTCACTTGTGGGAATGGCTGTTTGATTTTTCAGTTTGAAAGGCTTACATCTTGGTTAGTTTATTGATATATTGTATGTTTGACCTTGGGGTTGAATAGTTGCATGTTGAAGAGGCTTTTCTATTTGGGGTCTTGAGAAGGAGATTTACTTGTCACAGCTAGAGCACTTAGAGTTGTCGATAGAAGGACGTGCTACATGGTTTTGAATTATGGGTTTTCTCTCTATGGTCTATTGCTTCATCCTAGAGCTTCATGTTCACATGATGTGAGAATTTGGGATAGCTATGGAGATCAATGATGAGAGAGATTTCATTGTGATTTAGTTTGCAAGTTTGACAATCATCGTGTATGTTCTTGGGTGCGAGATGGTATTGATGACATTCGTCAGATCCTTCTTGTGAGTACTATTGGTGGACTTTTGGTTGCTTTAGTTGATTTCAGATTTGCATTACCCATGATTGTGGTCTAGGTTGGATATGTTGATGGCAGAAGGTCTACCTATGACAATGAGTATACTTTGTCTTTGAAGTATGGTTAGTTGGACATGTTAGCAACTATTTGTGGTTGCTATTCCGGCTATTGATAAATTCTTGGCAGCTACTCAAGCCTATTTGTTACCATTGGATTTGGTGTTTGTATTTGGATATCAAGTTGAGGCAAGATTCATGCTTCTATGTGACAGTGTGTTCATCACCTTTGGATAGGATCTTATCTTCCATGCATTGGCAAGATGGAGAATGAGAGGGTTCTTGTTTATGATAGTGGTCACCTTGGTTATTGTTGCAGGTAACTTGATGGACGACATGGAGCACATAGATGTTTTGATGGTGAATGTTGAATATAGGGATTGTTCCCTCGATGATTGAGTTTACTTTTGACCCCATATGCAATGTATACAACAAGTGGGAGAATGTTGGGAAACGTGCATTTTACACTTAGCATAATAATAATGATAATAAAGTAAAAATAACTATTTAATTGTGGTGCATCTTAAAGATGTGTATACTACATGGGTTAGGCATTCTTGGGGACACGTGTATGTTGTATGAAACATTGGGACATATGTTTAATATGGATGTCAAAATGGGAATATATATGATATTGAGAAAACTTAATACCAAATATTTAATTTGGAGTCATGGTTTAGTGAGCTCATAATTCTGAAGCACATGATTTATGTAATACCAATTAGTGATTTTGTTCAAGCTTGTCTTTATAAAAGCAAGCACATAAGTAGTTGTTCAGGTTGGCTTGTGTAAACTTACCTACTTGGCTAAGGTTGGATTGAGCATCTCGAATAGATTGCATATGTGAAAACATGGATTGGGATGTGTGGCTATATGGTTCTCATTTACTTGTTTACATGGAGGAATGCAACTCGGGGGCTTGATGCTTTAGAAGCCTTGCATAGAATCTCTACAAGTGAATTGTAATCTTGTTCTTGAGACAATACACTGAGTATGTGGATATTTTTAGAGGCTTGGGTTTGTTGGCGTTTCAATTCGCACCTCTGGAGTGCGTATTGGAAACGGACAGCGATGCACAAATAAATTGCTCTTCAAATTAGGAGGGGAAGCTCCCTCTTTTGTTGATTTTGCATAAAAAGTAAAGTAAACTAAATTCCTATCTTTTTATCTCAGCTGAGAGCACAAGGTTTATAAAACTCTTTGCGTTGCAGCTGAGGTTTTCTCTAGTTTCATAATCTCAACTACAACTAGGCCTAAAATTAAAACGCTTCTATCTCCTCAAATAAATTCAGAGCGAGAGGATTTAGAAGTAACAGCAAGTGATTTGGCTAACTTAGACAAACCGGTTCTCAAAACTCATCTGAAGGCTCATTGCTCTTTCAAATTTATGCTGAAATAGAGTTTATTAAAGTAAAACATCAAACGATAAGCTAAATCTTAGGATTCCCTCGAAGGTTCATTGCTCTTTCGAGGTGTAGGCTAAAATGAAGATTATTAAGAACAAAACATCAAACGATAAACTAAATATCAGGATTCTCTTGAAGGCTCATTGCTCTTTTCGAGGTGTAGGCTGAAATAAAGATTATAAGAAACATCAAAGGATAAGCTTAATCTCTAAATTCCCTCGAAGGCTCATTGCTCTTTCGAGGTGTAGATTGAAACAAAGATTATAGAAACAACAAATATTAAAAGATCTCGAAACTTTGGATCAAAGGCTCATTGCTCTTTTGATTTATTTTCTCAAACTCAATCAATGATTACACATTTGAGACAGCAAATGGTATGAAAGAGGACAATCAACCAAATAACACTTGAACAAAGATTGAACGCAAGTACATGAATAACAAGAAAGCAAGCAAAAATAGCTTGGCATTTTGTTATCACAAGTATGGTTAAAATACAATGAACAAGGCTGCTCTTATTTATAGACACTCAAAGGAGTAGGAACCCTAAAATCTCCTTGAGTTAACATTCAATTCTTGCCAATCTGCAAGATTTATTCCTATGTCTAAACAAATGTAACTTAGCAATTAACAGGAAAGACTATTTCAGTTAATTGATTCTAAAACTAAATAGAACTCCACTATACAAAGGTGTCTCCAAAAATAGACAGGCATGAAAGGTGGGACAGCGAGATAACATGGAAAAGGCATCAAGTTAACTGTTGTGTTAAATGCTATCTTTGGAAAAAGGTGGGACGTCCTAACTGGTAGTTCACTGGTTGCCATCTCGAGCAATCATCTCCTCCAAGAAGTTGTTAACTACCTCATCATCGGGAGCACTAATACTCATCTGAATGATGTGATGTCGTTGCATCATATCCTCGCCTTCTATGATCTGATTTTGTAACTCCCTCTTCCTTTCAGCTGCGTCATCAAACTTTGTTGACATGGCTGCAACTTGAGTCAACCTGCAGTCAACAGGGTCATTGCTGAAACTACTAAGGATGAGATTCTGAAACTCTAACTGCACGTCGCTGAGCTCAACGTACTCACCATCCTCACGTTGATACTGGCAAGGGACTTGTGCTATGAAAGTTCTTACGAACTAGATAGCACTTGCCACCTTTTGTCTACTCTCAATCAACTCTGCAGAGATTACCTCGTAAGTTTTTACCTTGAAGATTTGTTGTTCTCTCCAAGTAAGAAGTTTTTGTTTATGTTCTTCTGCAGTGATTGAATCATAGGCCATCCTCAAATGAGAAATCATGATTTCATCTCGAGGCTTCTCTCTCGCTATACTCAGCTCTGATTCCTGGATTTATGCACAAAGGTCGTGGGCATTGTACCTCAATTGGTACAACTCTACAAGTACGAACCGACCCATGGTGATGAACTCTTCTACCCAGTCTCTCAGGTGTTTACCATAAACAACCAACTAACTTAGTTGATTTTGCTTTGCAGGTAACTCTAGCATTTGCGGAAGCAAGGCGGTGACATTTGAAGTACTGTAAAGGAGGTTGGAGATGTATCATCATAGCTGCTGGTTTTCAGCCTTGAGGGCTGCTTTGTCTTCACCATCCTTAACCACTCTTTCCTTCATGCTCACTGCTACAACCTCAAAGAGATCTACATCAGCCTGGCGTGTGCTTTTACCAAGGTTGACTTTCACCAAAGTGAAGTCGTCAACCTCTACTTCATCCGCATTTTTGTCCTCAGGTGGTGTGGCAGTCTCAATGACAATCTCGTTGTCGGCGTTCTTTTCCACATGAACTTGCTTTTTGAGCTTCTTTTCTGATGTGTCTTGGTAGACATGGTCGAATTATGCAAAGTTCAATTGGTAAGACGGCTTTCTCCTCTTCCTACCCAGGAGGTTCTCAAGCTAAGAAGAGTCTCGACTAACCTCACTGGAAGGATTGGTGCTAGTCCCATGAACTCCTAACG
Organism: Sequoia sempervirens; assembly: GCA_007258455.2. NCBI lineage: Eukaryota > Viridiplantae > Streptophyta > Pinopsida > Cupressales > Cupressaceae > Sequoia > Sequoia sempervirens. Next base: position 19,556 of record VDFB02024413.1, read on the forward strand.
AGTGAGATTGTGTTGAGATGTCACGTGGTGGAAAATTTGGCTCCAAGTCAATGTGAATTGGAGACTGTTGCGGTGGTGACAGAATAGGAAGCTCTACTTCTACCGCTGGCACTGTTTCAGCTATATCTGCGACTGTCTCCACATGTTGCTCTTGCTAATTTATATCAGCAACTTGCATCTTTCCTTTCGAATGTCTTGATATTTTGCTTCCTTCAGGAGGGTTACTCCTTGTTTTCTGCCTGGGTTTCCACTTTGAAGTGGAAGGTAGTCTAGTGGTAACCAATGGCAACTCTGTGATTGGAGTAACTACCTTCCGCATCTTCTTGCTATCCAAGAAAAGCATGTTGTTCCGTACAAATCTGCTTGCCCTTTCCTCAACGAATATGCTTTCCTTGGCGTACCAATCAACGAATCAAAGTGGCTATGAGTCGATTTGGTCTCTAAAATATGTGGGAAGTATGACTTCCCCATCATCATCCGATAAACTTTCCACATCCTCTAACAAGAAATCAATGATCTGTGGAAGAGTGAATCTGCTATAGTTGCACTTGTGCACTTCAAACTCGTCTTCACAGCTAAACCAATAATCCTCCATGGAAGGTTTATGTGAAGAATGGTGGCCAAGGCGAGCTGAAAAGTGACCCCAAGCGTCATATGAGCACCTTTCAATGAGAAACTTAAGATTAAGTTTTGTCATCTCATGGCTCATTGCCTTGGCGTCAGCTACCGATCTGCACCTGTAAATACCCATCTGAAAAGGAAAGTTAGCAGTTTTCTGGCGTTTATTGTGCAGAAAGGTGTGGACTTCATGCAACTGTCGTAGAAACTCCATGAATACTACCTTATCCGATGGATAACGGGGTAACATGGCTGGATGACCTGAGTAACCATACACGCGAATGTAGGTAAACGTGGGGAATTGGATGAACCAATCCGCCCAATCTACCATCGCCAAATTGGCTTCTGGTGAAATGCGTAGATGTAACTCATGATCAAGGCCCCTCACTGTGTGCATCAGGAACTAGTCATTCACTCGCTTGAAGTGTCATTCTGATTATGAGAACTCCAGCTGTGAAAAATGTCTATGAACCTTCTGCACGCCCAGAGTTTCAACAGTATTCAACCCTCTAAACTAGCCTTGAAAGGCTATCAGATATACAAGGTATGAACACATATGGAATTCGTGGGCTTTGAAGAAACCGGTCAGCTAGTTGTGGAGAATGTTGTTGATCAAAGCAAGCCAGTCATAGTGCAACTTGTTGTTGACAAGTTGAGACATGATGTAATACAATCATGGCTGAAACTTGTTTGCTTCTGCTTGACCAATGAAACGGTTGAGTAGAGTGATCATGATTGCGTATTCATCTTTGAATTCTCCACGTCCCACGTTCTTTGGCAAGTTGTTTCTTTTCTCTTTAAGCCACCTTTCTGCCATTCTTTTTTGACATTTTTCCTTTGACGTATTGAACATCCTTTCGCATTCCTCCATTGATATGACCAAATTGTTTGCACAAGGTGGAATAGCACAGCATCTCTCGATATCCTTTGGCTTGAGAATGAATATTACTCGCCCATCTACTGATTAAATCTCTCGTACAGTGGGGTTGTAATGCTTTACACAAGCGATTACAAATTCAATGCTCTGTGCAAAGATGGGAAATGAGGCTGCCTCAAGCAACCCGGATTGCTCATATTTTGCATTGTAATGCCATCTATGCCTTCCAACTTGTCCAAATCAACTTCGAGGTGTGCTTGATGTAAATCGGTGTCAACCGTCTTCAGGGAATTATGAAGAAGACGATTTGGTCTTGAATTCAACTTGGGAGAACTGGATTCTAAAAATCTGGAAGAATGACTAGGCACACGACACTATTTGAACAGCTTTTTTTGCGGAGGCTAAAAATAGCTTCGCTAAGGGGCAATTTTTACGAAAAAATATAAGACATGGGTTTTGTTGAGAATATCTTTTTGAACGAACCCAGAATGCTAGATTTCCAAAATAATGACTTTTCCTTTGACATGCAACAACCCCTCAAAAGTAGAAGCTGCAAAAGCTATTTTTCCCGAAAAATTCTGGCACATGGGTTTTGTAGGCACCTCTCTGCTAAGCAAACCCCATTTGTCAATTCCTGAAAAAGGTGACTTTTTGCAAAAACTCTAAAAACTGGAAGCAGTGGGACAACTTTTTTGAAAAATTCTGGCACGTGGGTTTTGTGGCCAATCTCATGCTGAATGATCCAAAAGGCCAGATCTGTGAGAAAATGGAGTTTGCTTGAGCATGCAAGAAAACCTAAGACAGACGTAGAAGAATTTGGGGGAAAAAGTTGGAAGTTATAAACTGTTGTCTTTGAACAATGACGCCTAGAAATATGAAGTCTTGAAAACTATTCCTCTGTGCAACCTGAACCTGGAAATACGAAGAACACTGAAAATGGTTTCCGTTTGACCCTTCAAATGGTGTTGTGAAGAAAAATATGTGTTTGCTCTTCAACTTGGAAAGAATAATGAAGAAAAGACGCCTTGATGATTGATAAATATCAATTTTGAGGTGGAAGCATCAGTTAGGGCGTTCAAAACCCTAATTGGAGGAGTCACTTCGTGATTGTCAGTTAACTGGAAGCCTTCCCCAAATTTTGGGATGCCTAGGCATGAGAAATCCTTCAAAAATCGTAACTCAAGTCAAACTGGGCCCACATTGACTTTAGGCATCCAAGTTTTACCAATGTTAGAATATTTTTTGAAGAACTTCGTCTTTTTCTGTGATGAACTGCCTCTGTTTGATCCTGAATTTCGGTCGCCTGATTGATCCTGAGGCTTGGCTGACAGATTCATTGAGGAGCTAGATCAACTCTGAACAGATGTTACTAGGAGCTAAAAACCTCAAAAACTGGTTTTGATGGCTTGAATCCTTGGGCGCCTTTTCCTAAAAGGGTGCTTTGATTTGCAATCACCGATGCTTGATGATTCCCATGAACATGCTGAGATATTGAATGGAAAACCAATTCAATTCCAGAAAAGATGATTGGTATTGCAAGCTCTGAAAGTTGATTAAGAGGGCTCAAAAGTTTGGGTACCCCTGGCCTGCAGGGGCACCTTTGTGCTTCTGAGACACAATTTTCACCTTGTAATCCTTCACGAAATGCTCCAGTTTGATCTTCATCGTTGGATGTTTGATTGCTCTGTTGAATTTGTTGACATTCTCATGGCGGAGACTAATCAAGACGAAGGACTTCTTGGAAGCTGCAAAGCACGGAAGCTACATCTGGTGCTCCAAAAAGTTGGGCACCTTTTGCTAGAAGGGTGCATTTCCCTCTATACTTAGTCAGTTTTTCATGTTTTCAACTTGCCTTGACTTTCAGCATTTTCGCGCTTGACCTTTGTTTGTGAGTGTTTGGCAAGTCCTGTGAGCTGGCAGTTGGACTCATCGTGACGCTAGAAGGATTCTAAGATTCCTTGGAGAAGACAGTTGCTAAAAACTTCATCTAGTTGCTCAAAAGGTTGGGCACCCCTGGCCTGCAATTGTGTAGTTGCTCTGATGAACTTCAATCTATCCTCCGTTTCACATGCTCGTTTGATCAACAGCTACTGCTGTTTGATATGTTCTTTCAGTTGGCGAATAGATTTGTTGCGGAGCTAGGCTAAATCTAGGAAGATCATCCGGAGATTTCTAATCCAAAGACTGACTTTTGAATGGTTTTATTCTTGGGCACCCCTAGCCTACAGGGGCGCTTTTCCCTTGATAGACTGCCATTTTTTATGACTCTTGCTTTCAGCATCTTCCGCCTCTGCCTTCGTTTGTCGATGTTTGATGAGTCTGGTGAATTTGCTTGACATTTTGTTGAAAACCTAGCAAAATTTTGAAGACGACTGGTCTTGCAATTCTTAACAACTGCAGTTGGCCTCTAGAATTCATGGGCACCCCTGGCAAGTAGTGGTGCTTTGGGCTCCAGAGTTAGTCATTTCTTGCAGATTTTGACCTCCTCGCGCTTTGTGTTCACCATCTTGCTTGACTAGGTTGACCATGTTGTTGATGACGCGTCTGCATTCACCGTTGTTTGCTTTCATCACTTCATGTGCACAGGCATTTGAAAAAGTTGACCAAGGCATTGACTGCAAAGGCATCTCCCTTGTAGTAAGGTGTGCATCTTCCAAACTTAGAATATTTTTAGCAAATTTTAACTTTTGAAATTCTCCTTCGTCGTGAAGCATCTTTCGTCATAGAATCTTCTATGATGTGTTTGAAGCTTAGATCTTGATACCTGTTACTGGCCATCTGCCATTGATGACCTTGGAGGTCCTATCTTTTCTCCTAAAAAAGTGAAATAGACCCACCAAAGCAAAACTGACTTTTTTGTGAATCTAACTTGACCAATGTGATCGTGAAGTGAAATTGACCTATCAAAATCATTTTGAGTCATTTTTGATAAGGTCCTTATTTTAAAAATAGGGGCCTGAAACCCTAATTTTCAAAATTTGCACGTATCCTCTTGACAATAAACCCACAAAGAGCCCATGCTTCGTTTGACCTAAAATTGACTTTTAACGACAATTTTACAAGATTTAGACCATTTTTACCAAAATGCCTTATTGAAGCAAAAAAATTATTTTGGGTACAACAGGTTTTCCCTTCAAAGGATTTTCCCAAGGCACATCTAATGTTATCTTGTGGCATGTTTGTTATTCTTTTGCATTGTGGATTTTGAATCTTTATTTTACATATTTTTCTCTCATGAGGGTTATGTGGAAATAGTATACTTTTGTTGTGAATTTCCTTTCATTCTCATGGATAGGCACCCATCCTTACTTTGAGCTCCTTGTACTACTCATTTCCTTGACCTTACCTTGGAGGATCATTTGCATTGTGGATTCTAAATCTTTGTTTTGCATATTTTTCTCTCATGAGGGTTATGTCAAAAAAGAATATTGTTGTTGCAAATTTTCTTTCATTCTCATGGATAGACACCCATCCTTATTCTGAACTCCTTGTATTACTCATTGCCTTGACCTTATCTTGCAGGATCTTCACAAAATCTCATGGATCAAAGCATATTGGAGCATTATTAAAACATTTGCAAATGCATATACAACCATACTTGGGCCATCACCTTAAAACAAAATAAATAGACAAAAAGGAGTTAGCTCATCCTAGAATAACCCACTTTGCAATGAAATTCATCACATTGCAATCTTTGCTTCACTCAAAAGCTACATTGAGGGGTATGTTTGTTAGAAAGAATCAATCTACATCTTCATAGGCTAAAATCAATGTATGGATGGACATGGTTGACTAGGTTTTCAATGAGCAAAGCTTATGGCTTCCAACAAAGGAGCTAGTAGATGTTAGTTCATATTTCGATTCTATTTTTGTTCATTTTTGTTCATACTTATTTGTGTTAATGTTTAATAATAATTGCAATTCACAAAGCCTTTATTTGTCCTCCTTCGAGTTGTTGATGGGGTAAATCCAACAATGAGTTATGTAAATGACAACATGGATAGGGCCAAGGAGGCCATTAGTTCTATCTATAGTGGGGTTGAGGATAAATATCATCCCATATGAGACATCATTAATTGGTGATGGCACCATTAGCTATATATGCTCTTACATGCAGCTGCCTATTTCTTGAATCTAGAATTCCAATTCCACCTGATATTCAAGGCGAATGAAGAGGTTTTGAGCAAATGAAGAGGTTTTGAGTGGGTTGTACACAATCATAGAGTGGATGGAACCTTGCCCTTAACTTGGAGCGAAGATATCTATGAGATTAAGATCTATAGACTTACACAAATCCTCTTGGTGCAAAATATATGCAAGGCAACTCAGACAACATTGCAACTGGGTAAAATACTATTTAGGACATACTTTAAGTTCAAAACTTTTCTTCTTTTTTTTACATTAATGTGGAAACTTGAAGTTGAACAATGAGATTGTGTTCTTTTTTTTCTCATTTCAGATGCACGTGGGAGAGGTGTTGTGCTAAGGTGTCAAATCTTCAAAGCAGTGCAAATCGTGTCTTAGACCAACCATGTAACACTTCAAGATACAAGTGCAATTGGAATATGTTTAAGCACATAAACTCCAAGAGTTGCAACAAATTGTTGGTGCAAAAGTGATGTAAAGGAAAAAACAACCTCAAATTTGAACTCGGACAGTTAGCAATACACAGAGATAGAATTAAAGCAACGATTATTCAGTTCAATCTAACCTTCCTTCAGACCACTGGTGCAAACAGCTCAACCAATACAATATGGAGGCGACAGGGACCTTGCAAAAGCATTCATTATTCAAGCATTCAAAGAACAACATTAACACAAGAAGTAATTCATTCTTTATTCAAGGAAATGATAAACAGAGCCTACAGTTTACAATGAGAAACGGAGTTCATAGATGCCTGCATGAACCAAAAATGGTAAACTTTAAAACCCACTTCAATTTCATCACAGCCTCTGCCTGGACCAAACTACTCGCACTCCTTTCCTCTGTCGTTCCTCTTGTTCTTGCATTTTATATTCTTGAAAATGATGACAGTGATCTCCTCTTGGCTGTTTTTCCCTTTCAAACAGTAGTCTTATTTCTTTTTGTGATGCCTCAGGCTTTCTCTCAAAACTGTGCACCCTTTTCCACTCTCTCACGAACTGTTCTCTCTCACTAAACTTTGCGCCCCATATCTGAATCTGCTTCATTTTGCCACTCTTCTCTTAGCATGACCACACCACTCTTGGCATTGAAGCTTATCACTTTGATTTCCATTGCTATTCCATCTGCTTCATCTTATCTTTCTTCGCAGACCCTAACTCCTCTCTGCGCTAATCTTTATCAGCATTAAGTCTGTTTTTTATCTCAATTGCCCATATCTCCATTGGCATTTGGTTCTTGCAAGGGTTTATATCTCCATCGGTATTTGGTTCTTGCTCAGGCTGAATTTCTTTTCACTAACCAATTGATACTTCCTCTATTGTAACCGTTTCTTGGTTGTATCTCTTCCTGAAGGTGGCGATCCATCCTCTAACAACTACCAATCAAAAAAATGCCAACAGAGACACCAAAAACCAAAAATTGCATAACCACCACTATTCAAAGCACAACAAAATTAAAGCAAAACAATCAAAAATGTCACGTAGACTTGAGCATACAAGGGGAAATCTTTCACCAAACTTCTTGGAGCCTTCCTATTTTTAGGTTGCTAGATGCTCCTGCATCAAAAATCTGAATGATCTTGTTTATATTCTTTACTACCTTTATCTTTGTCACAAGCAAACCTTGGGCACCAAATTATCTTCTATCACTCTAGAGGTGGTTGATCCATAGTCAGATTGGATCACCAAGGCTGTAGATCCCACCTTAATTGAAAAAGACTTTGCATGGATTGATCAAGCAAATCTAGAGGTAGAGGCAGTAGCCATGGTAGAGGAGGACGAAACATGATAGACCCTTGAATGTTGGTGTCACTGGCGCACAAGCAGAATTCATAGTTGCATCAGCATCGAGGACCTATCTTAGATACCCTTATAGGACTTGTCATGTGGCTACAAATGTCAGGATGAGTGATGCAAGCTCTTTTGAACCATAGTTATACTTTTAGTTTTGATATTTTGTTTTGATGCCATGGATTTCATAATCCATGAATTTTGTGTACACTTGACAACATTTATATATTTAAAAATGTTGTTTCCTTCAACTAAAATCTACTTTTGTACTCATGTGATCATTGAATATTTGCATATGTGATAAAAATAGCTTCCATTTGATTGGTTTATCATGTTTTTAAAATTGATTTATTGAAAAGTGCATGATAAAAGCTTTAAATCCTTAAAAATCTCTATATTTCACGGTTATTTCAATTTGTCAAGTCTTTGCCAAGTTTGAGTGCCAAGTCCAACTCTGGTCAAAAATCAACTTGCCAAGTCCAAGTCTTGTATCTATGATTACTCTATAAACAATTGGTGGGCAGTTTGGTATAGCTAATATCCACACAATCAAATCTTCGCTTTGTTGTTAGATATCTCTCTTAGTAGTTAGCCAAAACAAAACTTGTTCATTGGCAAGCAAACAAACCAATGTTGTGATATGTCAAAGGCACTCTTGACTTGGGCATTCTCAATCAAAGGACAAAACACTTCGAGTTGACAAGATATATGGAGTCTAGACTTTGATTGGGTTGGTTCAGCCAATAACCAGAGATCAACTACTAGCTATATTTTCCATGGGCTTAGGAGTTGTTTCATGGCAAAGTAAGCTTTAGCACACAATAGCTTTATTTTCTACTAAAGCATAATAGAAAGCAGTTGTTAGTGTTACTTATGAAGCAATATGGTTATGCAGAATTTTGAGTGATCTTCAACTAGCTCAAAATACACTGCTCCACTTTTTTGTGACAATCAAGGAGTCATGAAGTTAGTGAAGAACCCAATTTATCACGTTTTCACCAAGCATAGTGAGGTTCATTACTACATTTGACAATTGGTTGACACTGATGATATTTCTCTCCATCAGTGCACTTCTCAGAACAATCTATTGATCTAATAAGTAAACCTCTTGATGCTCCACTTTATCAAAATTTGGGACAAACTTGGAATTGACTTAGGTTTAGTCATTAAGGGGGAATATTAAATATAATATACTAATAGATATATTGTTAGAATACACTTTGCACAAAAACATTTATCAGTTATGTTAATGATGTAATAACGCCACATTAGTTATGTCTAAAAAGTAACACTTATTCAAATTAAATTCACCTTGTAACTTCACCATTTAATAATAAATAAAATCCACACTCAATGAAGTGTGTGCCATCCAATTCTCTCAAACTCTGTGCATTCATTCTTCCAATACTGCTCTTTGGAAGAAGAAAATACAAAAACAAACAGAAGCAGATAAGAAATACACAGAAAAATTCGAAGCGATTATATTTTATCTATAATGATTCTTACAAAGAAATGAAGCACCTTTTGCTTTATACCAAGAATGATAAACAAACTACCTGTGTGACTGTTGACACCAAGTAATCAACAAGCTCCGGAACAACTATGATTTGGGCTCCCTTCATATCCTGTATTAAAGACAAGAAAATACAATGCATAAGGCTGCTAAATTAATGCGAAACATGCAAACCAGTATAATCTGACTTCCTAAATATGTTTGATGAACCTCCTACACAGCTGGGCACTCATTATAATTGCACACCTGCAACAGAATATCGCCAACTTTTTCCCTCTTGATGCCTGTTGCCAGGACAGCTCCAAGAAAATCACCATGTGATGCAGGATCAAAGGTAAAGTTTCCCAAGATGCTGAGTGGAGTAATATTTAATGAATTGAACAAAAATGATAATAATGGCCAAAATTTATCGGTAAGTCCAAAATATTATATTTGGCCATCCCATTTCAGATGAAATAAGTATGCAAACCTTAGTGCAGCAACTGCATATAGTGCTGACAATATAACGTCAGTATGCCCAACTGAAAGGCGACAACGTTCAGCCTAGTTAGCCATTATATGCGATCAGCATTATGCAACCCAAACTGCATATCAAGTGACTAACTAGCCTGACAAAACAAACAATTTTAAAAACAATACATTGCACTCAGATTCAGAAAAATTTTACAAAGTCTGAAGCCTTACCTCCGGATAACCACCTTGAAGCACAACTTCTATATTAGACAGATTCTTTAATGCTAATACTGCATCCTCCACAGCAGGAGGTGTTAGAAAGTCTGAATGGAAAATCTCCCTTGTAGTGACAGCTTTTCTTGCCTGGCAAAAGGTTAATAGAAGCTCTGGTTAACAGAAAAAGATAACCTATATCAAGAATTGGTTTAGTCAACTTTGCTAGTAGCATTCAAAATATGCCAATTCACATATTGTAAGTACACTGGCAACAGATGCTGTCAAATGCCTCAGCAATCATGATGGTTTCTATTTTACATTATTACGCAAAAATAGATCATGTCTATTATAAAAAATTTCACTTTGGCCTACCTGATTATCTTTAAAATCGGTGAATATCTGGAAGAATCAAAATATGAATTGTGTACCATAACATTACATCTGAATTTTGCCATGTCAAAATTCTAAATGTGCTTAAACTGTTAAGTCTGTCATGCATGAAATAAGAAATATGATTCGCAAACTAAGCCTTCAGGAGTGGGGATGGGGAGGGATAGAGGCGAAACTGAGGATCATATTATGTGACTTTTAATAGGTTTAGTTAAGTTGTGCCTTTCTATCAGAACAAACCATTGTTAATTAGAGATACAAAAAATTTATTCATCTGTTCTAAAAATACAACTAGAAACCCAAGCATTGGAAGTTTGAGAAGTATTAGATTAAAATAAAGAATGAATGGTAAGGTTTGAATTATAGCTTCACTTTTCAAATGTCCCACCCTGATCTGAGTTTTGACTTTCAAATTTGCTTTATTAATTTTTCAGTTTTACATGAGGGACATTTTGTCAAAAAATTGTCCACTTTAATGAATGAGTTTTCTTTCAGATTCAAATGATTTGTAAGATGATCATATCACTCGGAAAATTAACTACCCTCATTGCAACATATCAAATCATAACAGCAGAATTGATTTGAGCATATATAATTATTTCATACTCAGAATATCATCAGCAATTGACAAAGTATTTGATATCAATATAGCAGCATTATAAGTTACAGAACAGATTGATTGACTGCCTCAGATTGAACAACATATACAGCAATATGATTTCAGCATTTTTGCACATAACAAAAGGTACTATTAGAAGTATTCGATTTACTTCAGACCTGGTTCAAATGCTCCAATCAGAAACTCAATAACAGCAACTGCAGTGATGAAATACTCTAAATCTGATGCCAGAGTTCAACCTGTAACTCCACATGTGGGTCTGTTATGACAGCGAACTTTTCTGGGGCTGTATATGGCCTGGAAATGTACCCAACCAGCCTCTTATGAACAGCATAGACTCCCAGCAATACATGTGCAACTCAGATAACAATAGCACCAAAATAAGATGTGCATCCTGAACAATAACAGTCACACGTCCAGGTCTGATTTAGCACTCAGAACAGACCAATCATCAACAGCAGGAAATGCTATCTATGTATTGGAATCCTGTCTACAACCTCATTAGAGGTCTATATGATTCAAATAGAGCCCGTCCCGTTTCCTGTAGTCTCACATTTTGGCAATAATGTCCTATAACTGAATAATCTTTGCTCAAATAAATGGACACCTAGGGTTCCAGGAATCCCACATCCTCAAAGCAATATACAGCAGAAAGCAGAACAATAATCTCAGAATGTGAATATAAATATGCACATTAAACTCGGAAATGATGATGAAAACTTCAAACCCTTATTTTGATTCTCTCTTGTAAGCACAATCGTGACTCCTAAATGAAGCCACCTGAAGATGCAAACCTTGGGTGGTATTTCACACCTGTAGAATGCACAATCTGAGAGAGCCGCGTTCTCCAAGATCAATCTGCAGCCGAAAACCCTTGTTTTCTTCTACAACCAAAACTCTTCAATTTTCAAAGTGTAGAATGAATAATGAATGTGCAAAATGAGCTTGCATTGCCCTTTATATCTATGTTACCGGGTTCTTCTATTTTACCCCTAGTTCTGGTCCTGGTTCGAGTCTTGGTTGGGTTAGCCTGTGGGTTCGACCAGGGTCCTTCATTTTTGGGTCTGGTTCGCCCAGGTAAAACCCAAGAGAACCCGAGCAGAACCCAAACAAAACCCAGGCGAACCAAGACAGAACCCACATGCCTAGGCATCCAAAAAGTGTTTTTTTGAGCATTTTTTTAATGTTTTATGGAGTTTGACTTTGACCCACACCCAAGGGAACCCTAAAAGTGACCTCTAAATCACTCTAAACACCTTAACTACCTCATTCTTATTTATTTGTTTTGCAAACAAGCATTTTCATTCCAAGAGGCTGAGCTTTCATTTTTGCTTGTTGGATTGAAAGCGGACTGTGACACAACTTTCTTTTTTCAAAAATTGTTCTCCACAGGTAAACCAGATTTTGTATTGTGGAGCTATATTAAGCTACCACTCTCAAGACCAATGTAACAATGATACAAAATAATGTTTGAGACTGCAAGAAGACATCAAAATGGCTAGTGTACTAAACAAATTCTTATGATTTCTGAAGAATGTTGATAACTCTACTCAGTTGGCTTCTTTTTTCAAAATCATACAAATTGAACCCCGACATCAATAGACTCTGTATATCAAGCTACCACAATTCAAGTTTCAATAATGAATATTTATCATGCATGTTTTAAATGACATTCAAGTTTATGGTGGTTTTGTTGTTTATATGATGTTATGTGATATTCTAATCCTAATTCATGCTTCTGGGCTGCATATATATATATATATATATATATATATATATATATATATATACATGTTTTTTGTACTAACGAACCCAAAACGAACTGAACCCCCCCAAAAAAATTTTAGCCAAACTGGCCAACCGAACCCGAACCAGTAACTTAGCTTTATATTTCCATGCTCAATTTGCATTTGATTGTCATTTCATTTCATTTACTTTTCCCACCTTATAACTCCTTTTAATATTTCATTTAATTGGGCACAATACTTTATAAAATAAAGTATTCTTTTAAATTATTTAAATCCCCTTTTAATAAAGTCCTTATGTCTCCCTTTTAAATTGACACTTAACTTTATATTATAAAGTGCACTTACAATCACTTATATCCTTTTAAATATAAAGTCCCCTTTTATGACTTATTTAATTGACCTCATGATATAATAAAATCATATAATATTTTAGTCATTAACATCATTAATGACATTCACTTAAATATAATTATTATTAAAGTTAACACTTTAATAATAATCAATAAATCATAACTCCTTAAATATCAACATTTAACTGATTCTGTCAACACCATGAGGTTACCCACTGCTTCCTTTGCTCATCAAAATGCCTTACTAAAAATAGTAAGGTTGGTCCCCAACAACCAACTAACTTACTAAAAATAGTAAGTGTATATAAACAGAGCCAAAAAACCATGGAGATGATCACCTCAGAATAAGCCAAGGAATTGGAGAAGAAAACACTGCCAACTTCCATCTAGAGAAACAATTAACTCCCCCACAAGGCTCTCTAATCACCAATATTAGCCTACGAGGACCTGGTGATAGGCTAATCCGTCAAACACTGATGCTAGCTAAAAAGGGGACATTACAGTCTACCCTCACCGAAATTGCTTGACCTCAAGCAATCTCAACTAGATGCTCTAGCCTGTCATCTAAATGTCCAGATCCCAAATCAATCTGTAGAACATCCAACAACAAATCCTCTGCATCAACTGGGTAGAGATGAAAACATGCTCAACACCACTGTAAACAACTAACCCGATGTTGAGCAATCTACCATAAATAGAAATTCCTGGACCCCATAACCAGAATGGAAGTCCGCCATACACATTACTTGTTGACTTCCCCTACGCCACTCTAGTATTATCTTCACCATACTAAGAATGGTGAAGCAACACATCAGGATCCAACCAAACTGATGTGCCAAACCTGTCACCACCTGGATCACAACACTAACAATCATCCCCATATAAATTGTGCACAAGAATCTCTATTGCATGCAACACAAATCTCTGAAATAGAGCAGCTACACACTCTGCCATAGAGCCATCAACATGAACGGATTGTATTTAAATATGTCATGGATTCTCACAGACCAATACAAATCTAACTCACCCATGTTTCTATCCACATGTGTAGTAATGACATTAGTGGCTGATCCACTGTGTATAATCCACACTTTCACCCAACTCTAGGACTTGAGCCTTTAATGAGCTCTCAACTAGAGGCATCTGATGAGACTCAAGATGCAAGTTATGTATACCAATAGAATTTTCCGAATCATACCTCTTGTTTTGTTCACACACAACCACATATTCTTCTTGCTTCCTCATCTCAAAGGGCTCATCCTTAGTATGCTCAACTTCTACACATTCTTCCCTTGGAAGAATTAGAGATCTAAGGTGTGATTCACTCTACTTCTTTGCTTGATCTAGCTGGTTGCCACGTTCCTTGACCTCCTGCAAGCACTTTTTTGCTTGGGCAGCCAACATCTTTGCCTTCTTAGCTCTTTGTAACCACCCATCACACAAAACTTGTGTCTTGTTCACTTCTTCCAAGCTCCAATATACAAAATCAAAATGTTTGTGGCATGAATCCACAACACATAATTCATCTTTAACACCCAAATCTTGAATACCTGTTGTCCCTAATTTTTGACTTGTTAAAAATTGGGATAACCTATCAAAATTTTGATAAAATTTGAAGATTTTCTCTTATAAGGCACGTTTTACGAGGTGCAAAGGTTAGAAAATTTCAGTTTTGGGTCTATAGTCCTTTTGGCTAACATTTTTCATTCACTCTCGTCCATTTTTGTGAAATTATGAATCATTTTTAGTGTGTTTTTGGTAAATTTCGGGTTTCTGAGGCATCACTGCAAGTAGGGGTTTTGGTTTCTTATTACAAGTAAGTGATAGGAACTTTTTGCTCTTATTACAAGTTACTTTTTGTTTTAATTTCAAGTTATAGGAACTTTTTGTGTAACTTACAGGTATAGGAACTTTTTGCTCTTATTACAAGTTACTTTTTGTTTTAATTTCAAGTTAGAGGAACTTTTTATATAACTTATAAGTTGTAGGAACTTTTTGTTCACTTTACAAGTTACTTTTTAAAAAGTTACTTGCAATATGTTATAAAAAGTCCGATTTCACTTAAGTGAACTTGTTATATACTCTAAAAGTTCCTATTTCTCTTTATTTTTAAAAGTTTACTTGCAATGAGCTCTAAAAGTTCATATTTCTCTTTATTTTTAAAAGTTTACTTGCAATGAGCTCCAAAAGTTCCTATTTCTTTTTATTTTTAAAAGTTTACTTGCAATGAACTCTAAAAGTTCCTATTTGAGTCTTTTATCATAATGTTCACTTGCAAAGTGTATCTAAAAACCCGATTTGCAAGTAAAGTGCATTTTTAAAGTTATCTGTTATTTTGTTCACTTGTAATGAGACTTAAAAAACCCAAAATGCTTGCAATGAAGTTTTACAAGTTATTTTTAACTTGTAATGAGCATAAAAAAACCCGAAATTAGTTTTGCAAGTGTTTTTGTGGATTTTTAACTTGCTCTTGCTCATATGTATCCCGATTGGAGAGATTTTTGGCATGAAGAATACTTGGCAAGGTTTGCAACTTTATTAAATCCCCCATTTTTTCTCTACCATTGCCACGTTTTTGCAAATTTGAGTTTGTACATGGCGCCTAAGGTTTTTCTTCTTTGGTTTGGCTTGTAAACTCTTGTTGCGGGTATGTTCTTTGTTTCTTTTTATTTTTCTGTTTTTGTTGCTTTAAATCTTTCGTTCTTGGGTTGCCTTTCTATGGAGATTGAGATTGCATATTATAAAAAAACGTGTATGGCTGAAAACGCGTTTTTCCACTTCATACTGTAATGAACCGAACCAATTCTAACCCAAATTTTTTCAAACTTCGAAGATGATCACAACAGCACCAAAGTACCCGTTAGGGTTAGCTCAAATCAAACCAGCAACTGAAGGAAAGAGCCTCAACGCCAAGAATGTGCTTTCTGACCCAAGCTGGGTAAGAAGCTACCATATGGCGGAGTATCACTAGTAAAGAATGCAGTATTGGAAAGTAACTCAACGCCAAGCATGTGCACTCCTAACCCGAGGTGGGAAAGGCGCTACCATATGGCGGAGATTCTATTAACAAAGATGCTATGCCAATAAAATAATCTCAACGCCAAGCATGTGCATTCCTAACCCAAAGTGGGGATACAAAATGTAAAGTGCAGAAAGTAAAAGAGTTGATTAGTACTACTAATTCAGCGTTACAATATTATGAACAATTTGCAAATACAATGAGATATAGATAACCAATGATCTCCAAAATGTTAGGAAATGAACTCCAAACAAGCACAAGCTATCCAACATATGAAATAGAGCAAAAGGGACTAAAATATCAGGTCTGATATAAAATTGCAGCAATCAGAAAATTCATACCAGCAAGCCCTAGAATCACCAAAATGCTCATAACTTCGTCAAAACACCTCCGAATGATGTGGAACTGAATGCAAATGAGAGCTAGGAGTTGAGCGACCAAGACCAAGCCAAGAAACTCCTCCAAATAGTAGCGATTTATTTATGCACGCTTTCCAATGCAACCTCAAAGAAGGTACGACCTCCAGAAATGTTCTACTAGCAAGATAAAATCCGAGACACCTCTAAAAAATCTGAAAACTTGCAAGGAGGGGCGCCCAAGGTAGACTAAAGCATAGGGCCAATACCCAAAACCACCAAAAAATCGTGCATGGACTTATGAGCAGATTTCTATTTCAGCAAAACCCTAACCAGCAAATGCAAAACTGACAAATCTCTAGAATCTTCAACCTTGATGCTCTGTCTGCTAGTCTGGATGAGAAGCAGTCTCTGGAAACTCAGCTAGGTGCTATCTTTCAAGCACGAAACCAAGAGAAAGAACTAGGAGGTATGCATTCCTCGAAGCAAGCTCTGAAAGCATTTCAGCAGCATAACAATATAATAAGCAACAATAGATAATCCAATTGAAGGCCAAGTCTCTTATTTATAACTTTTTTGTCTCCAAATTCAAATCTTCTTTTCCCTCCAATTAGGGTGCCTAAATGAAATTCACTTTTCACCTTTTCTCCAAATTTCATTTGCATTTCATTTCCAACCCATATGTGGAAATATAATTTAATAAAATGCAAATATATCACCAAAAGGCATCCAAGATAGACTTAAGTGAAATATTCTATAACTTGCAAATATTTCACTAAAAGATTTAAGTGAAATATTTAATTAAACTCAAATGTCTCCAAGCTAGGCGTCCCCTTTTGCCTTAGCACATATTTCACTTAAATATTAATTCATCAAATAAGGCCTCCAAAATGTTTAATTAATAAACATTATAAAAATCACTTATCTCTCCAAATCGTCCTCCATGCCTTAGCCAAATATTTTTCACTTAAAACATTATTTTTCATCAAATATCAAACTTGCCAAAATAATCACCTCAAATGCTGGAGACCACTGCTCAAGCTGACCTGCCAGAAATAGCCATTGCACTAACTGCTGAACTGCTGCTAAAAATAGCACTGCCAGAAATAGTACTTACTAAAAATAGCATACTGCTAAAAATAGTAAGTTGTTCCAAACTCATTTTCTCCACATTTTGAGTAGCCGTCGCAACTTACTAAAAATAGTAAGTCCGGAAAAGTCATCTGATTTAGTTGCATGTCACACCATCGCAAAGCTCTCTAAAAACCCAGAAGGAATCCAGAAGCCAAACTGGAAAACTCCAACATGCAAGCCTCCAAAAAGCAGTGAGAACGCAAGTCAATATCCTGTCATGCATGTTACCTCATTGCGAAGCTCTCCAAAAACCCAGAAAGCTTCACCAGACATGCGTTAGAAACTCTCGCATGCAAAACCTCAAAACCTCCTCTAAAAGTGGAAACCCTAATTTTCATTTCAGCTTTAGCCTACGAGTTTCCGGAAATAGGCTAAATCCAAACGAAGAGTGTAGGGCTAAATTGGGGACATTACACATACGCCCTTCATTCATTTCTCTTTCATACACCATCATTATTCATTCGCCCTTCATTCATAAAAAAGTTTTTCTCTCTCTTTCATTCGCCTTTCCATTCGCTTTTCATTCACTTGCCTTCATTTCATATTCATTTGCCATTACCATTTTTCTTCATCATCATTATCATTTTCTGCAAAAATGATGCCCTTGGCTGAAAATCGGGTTTTCATAATCTGATTACAAGTAGGAGATTTTGACCAAGGTTACAAGTTAAAATGATAACTTGCAATTACCTTTCACTTTTCCTACCTTGCACTTTATTCACTTGCAATATGTTTCCAAAATCCCGATTATACACTTTACTTGCAGTCAGCCTTCCAAAACCCGAAATTGAGCTTTGGCCTCACTTTTGCAGCCCCTTTGTCTCATTCTCGTTAGTCCTGCTTTGCACACATGACCTACCAAATCAATAATATAAGGCATGGGCCTTATTTTTCAAACAAATTCCAAGGCTGGAGAATGATACAAAGAAAGAGCAACAACATGACGAAGCTACACAAGGAGTTGAATAAGTGACATGATTGAGCATAGAATGCTTTCAAGACAGAGATGGAAGAATATTTTCCAAACAGCAACATGAAGAACCCACTCAAGGATGATGGTTTGAGTCATGTCTTGGACACTTAGAATAATTTCAATTATGCATTTGTAATTTTGTTTTGACAAATTACATGTAAAGTCAGAAATTGTAATGGCAAGTGGCCATGCTACTCGCATTATTGAAGATTGTAATTACATGTAATCAAATTACAAGTCAAGATAAATTAGGATTGTAATTTGGAATAAGTCAATTGCAAGTAGTTGGTGGTTGAGAGAATTTCTCAAGTTAGTTGGGATCCTCCCACCTTTTTCTCATGACCTCTCTCCTATAAATACTTGAGAGGGTCCTTTGTAATCGTTATCTTTTGGCAATGCAACAAAATTCTGCCCATTTGTGTATGCATTCTAAGACTTTGAGTTTAGATGTAAATCAAATTGCAATCAATAAAGAAAACAAATTGCTTCCAAATTTTGTGTTGGTACAGATTGTGATGTGACGACATTATCTGGAATTGATTGTGAGTTTTGTGGTGTTATACAAGAGAGATTTAAACTCAATCTTGCAGACTTTGAGCTGCAAATTGTATTTAAAGTTTTAAATTGGTTTTTAGATTTGATATTGCAAACTTTGAGCTGTTTGTCACATTTGAAGCTATTGTAAAACGCTCAAGCAAAGGGGGTAACTTGTAGACTTTGTGTTGCTTTTATTTTCTATGTTTGTGCATTAAAAGTACATCATGTAGTTAGATTTTGAGCTGCTACATATTGTACTTAATTACCAGAAAATCATCTAAAAAGGTTGATAGGAGAGTAAATCGTTAAAGACTTTGTGCTTTCAATTTGATTTCCCGTCCCGGAGGAGCAACGGAGGACTTTGTGCCTTTATGGAAACTTTGCTTCTTTATTTGTTTACTTCATAAATCATTTATGCTTTCAGCTGTGATTCTTTTCTGAAACAAGAAAAAAGAATGAGTGTCTTTTTTGGAAAAAGAGAACAAAACAGAGTTTCACCCAGATTTAGAATAGATTTATAGTTAGAGTTTATTTCTGAATTGTTAAAATAGAAAGCAAAGGGGGAGCCTTCCCTTTAAAAATAGGAGAGTTTATCTCACACACTGTGGCTGAAACCACCATTTTGCTAAACCTCACAAGTTTGCAAAATATTCAACCAACAGTACCAACATTAGAAGACTCTACAATACCATTATCCTCATGTGAAATGGCTGCTATCCCATAATGGTGCAAGGAAATATGACTGTTGTTGCAAAAATCAGAAATTGTTATCATACCTTTGTGTCATGCTTTCAACATCTCCAAGTAGCCGATTCATGTTTGCAATCTCTTCCTCCTTGTGAAAACTCAAGGGTGTAATATGTGATTCCTCTTTATCCAAACTCCCATATGGCGGAAGTGAGCTTGTGAACATGGTCTCATCTTCTTTAGAACTCCCACATGATGACAGATTTTTCCTTTCCCCGTGATCACGTGTAGGCTACAAATCACAAACCAGTGACTCTTCTTTCCTTTCTTGTTTTTGTACCTTTGGCTCTTTTTTTGTGATTGATTTTTCTTCTTCAAGTTTCCTCACCTTTTTATCCGTGTCACTACCTGATTTGAAGGTTCCATCTTACCTGCTCACACTGTGCCCATCAATAGGCACTGAACCATGGGGTGTATCATACTGAAAACTCATCTTGTTGCCCGTTGCAACATCTTTCCCATGACTGAATTTTGCACCTTTAAATGAAGTTTTTTCCTTAAACATCCTCCTAATATACTTTACCACACCAATCTTTCCAAGACTCAAGATGACAACACAATTCAAATATCTATAAAAGAGTACTATGTTTTAAAATCATCTAGCATGCTCTGGTAGTTCTCCAAGAGTGGATTGGATTCCCGTTCATAAACTTCCCTGTATTGTTCTTTTTCCTCTATATTAGTAAAATTATTTGCATTGATGTTTGCTTTCTTTCCCTTCGCAAACAAAGGGTCTAATTTTTCTAGATGTTGTATAAAGTCCTACAAGACCTCCATCAATTCTGCCATGAGTTCTTACGTAGACTTCATTTTAATCTCTGAATGTTTCAGATTCACCCAATAGGATGGCAGGAAACCGATCTGATACCACTGAAATGTCCCACCCTGATCTGAATATTGACTTTCAAATTTGCTTGATTAATTTTTCAGTTATACATGAAGGACATTTTGTCAAACAATTGTCCACTTTACCGAATGAGTTTTCTTTCAGATTCAAATGATCTGTAAGATGATCATATCACTCAGAAAATTAACTACTCTCATTGCAACATATCAAATCATAACAGCAGAATTGATTTGAGCATATATAATTATTTCATACTCAGAATATCATCAGCAATTGACAAAGTATTTGATATCAATATAGCAGCATTATAAGTTACAGAACAGATTGATTGACTGCCTCAGATTGAACAACATATACAGCAATATGATTTCAGCATTCTTGCATATAACAAAAGGTAGTATTAGAAGTATTCGCTTTACTTTCAGACCTGGTTCAAACGCTCCAATCAGAAACTCAATAACAGCAACTGCAGTGGTGAAATACTCTAAATCTGATGCCAGAGTTCAACCTGTAACTCCACAAATGGGTCTATTATGACAGCTAACTTTTTGGGGGCTGTATATGGCCTGGAAATGCACCCAACCAGCCTCTTATGAACAGCATAGACTCCCAGCAATACATGTGCAACTCAGATAACAATAGCACCAAAATAAGATGTGCATCCTGAACAGTAATAGTCACACACCCAGGTCTGATTTAGCACTCAGAACAGACCAATCATCAACAGCAGCAAATGCTATGCATTGGAATCCTGTCTACAACCTCATTAGAGGTCTATATGATTCAAATAGAGCCCGTCCCTTTTCCTGTAGTCTCATGTTTTGGCAATAATGTCCTGTAACTGAATAATCTTTGCTCAAATAAATGGACGCCTAGGGTTCTAGGAGTCCCATGTCCTCAAAGCAATATACAGCAGAAAGCAAGAACAATAATCTTAGAATGTGAATATAAATATGCACATTAAACTAAGAAATGATGATGAGAACTTCAAACCCTTATTTTGATTCTCTCCTGTAAGCACAATCGTGACTCCTAAATGAAGCCACATGAAGATGCAAACCTTGGGTGGTATTTCACACCTGTAGTGCACAATCTGAGAGAGCTACGTTCTCCAAAATCAATCTACAGCTGAAAACCCTTGTTTTCTTCCACAACCAAAACTCTTCGATTTTCAAAGTGTAGAATGAATAATGAATGTGCAAAATGAGCTTTCATTGCCCTTTTATATTTCCATGCTCAATTTGCATTTGATTGTCATTTCATTTCATTTACTTTTCCCACCTTATAACTCCTTTTAATATTTCATTTAATTGGGCACAATACTTTATAAAATAAAGTATTCTTTTAAATCATTTAAATCCCCTTTTAATAAAATCCTTATGTCTCCCTTTTAAATTGGCACTTAACTTTATATTATAAAGTGCACTTAAAATCACTTATATCCTTTTAAATATAAAGTCCCCTTTTATGACTTATTTAATTGACCTCATGATATAATAAAATCATATAATATAAAAGTCATTAACATCATTAATGATATTCACTTAAAATAACACTTTAATAATAATCAATAAATCATAACTCCCTAAATATCAACATTTAACTGATTCTATCAACACCATGAGGTTACCCACTGCTTCCTCTACTCATCAAAATGCCTTACTAAAAATAGTAAGCTTGGCCACCAACAACCGACTTACTAAAAATAGTAAGTGTATATAAATGGAGCCAAAAACCATGGAGATGATCACCTCAAAATAAGCCAAGGAATTGGAGAATAAAACATTGTCAACTGCCATCTAGAGAACCAATTAACTCCCCCACAAGGCCCTCTAATCACCAATATTAGCCTACGAGGCCCTGATGATAAGCTAATTTGTTAAACACTAATGCTAGCTAAAAAGGGGACATTACAACTTTATTCAACAAACAATCGATATATTTTAAACAGATCGCAAAATAGTAATATGACATGTCATTTCTACCTTTTCTATAGTACTTGCTAATCAGCTCACCTTTCAATCTTCTATATTGGTTCTTTGTTGGCTTGTATGGACAGTTTATTTTGGTGGGATTTTATTGTACTAGTTCATTTGGAAATGGCCTGGCTTTGCTTTTGTCATTTGTGAGTCTTGGCTCAGCTATCTTTAGTATCATTCTCTTATAGTTTGAGAATTCCCCTTGGCCAATTGCAGGAATGCTCCCATCAACTCCATGTCAAGATGGACCACCATATTTTAAAACATGAAAAGGTTTGCCACCTTTGCTCTCTCCAAGAGGTTGAATTAGAGGAGCATTTACTTTTCAATATCTAATCTACTATAAATCTATGAGAGGTACCATGTTTATAGAGAGATTTTAGCGGTTCTCTATCCACTTTCATTTGCTGCCCTAATTAGAGATGCTTGGTCCTATTTTTTATGAGATCACTATTTTCAAGCATAGATCTCTCCATGGTGGTCCAAGATCTACCGGATTGACAACTTCCTTTTTTCAACCCATCACAGCTGTTGTAGATGTTAATAACCCTTTGGATACCATTGATTCACATAGAAATAGAGACAAGTCTGTGAGGCATTGCTCATACTTGTGATCTATTGCAGCTAAGGCTCCTCAACATCCCAACTCTCATTCTAATGGTTGAGGTTCTATTTCTTATCAATGTCAAAGACCATCTATCAGCCATATTTCCAAGCATAGATATTAGGGGCAAGCTCAAATATGCCAATTTATTTTCTACCACAACAAGTTCTTTGGATTGGAGTGTTAGGAGAGATTCTATCTAAAATCAGCAACCTCCTAGGATTGTCCAATCCAACCCCCTTAGCCCTAGACTTTCACCAACAAGCATTCTTAGACTCTGCATTGGTACTACTACAATGATTGATGATATTACTGTTGGCTCCTCCAACACATCCCAAAATACTGACACCTAAGAATTTTGATTCCCCACATGGTTGGTCTTCATCTGCTTCCACTACTTTGCAGGGGTTCTCCTAGCACATTTATTTACACTTGTACTTGTTTAGGGGTTACCCTTTTAGGTTAACCCCCTAGTGTCTATTCCTTTGTTTTTTGTGTCTGATTTTCTGTTCTTTTGTTTTTGCTTTGAGTCTAGGGCTTTTATTGCCCTAGTTCTTTGCTATTGTGCCTAATGTACATTCCAATCCCTTCGACCTATTCTTGCTCATTCGTGGACATTAATATAATTTCTTTCTTTCTTTTTTTCTTTCCTTTACAAACAATTTTAGGGAATTCCCCAATCCCTTTCTAACCTTTGCCATTTATTTTTCATTTTGGTTGTATAGAATTATCTGTCACTCTACATATTGCATATCATATAAAGAGTTACGATTTGATATCAGCTTCCATTACTCATCTTGCACATCACATATGCCTATCACCTGAACCTGATTATAAAATTTCATCCTTAAATCCTGAGTTTATCGCAGTGCTTAGATAAAATTATTTCTCTATCCTATCACCCTATCAACTGTCACCCTTGAGATTCAGTATTCTAACATATGTTCCAAAGCTTCCACATTTTCAACAAGACCAGAGTTCGTGTTCACTGCTTATATGTCCAAAAGGAAACTTCTAATTCTGATGCTAATATTCAATAACCTCAAAGAACCCAAATTCTACGCACCCTTGCTCAAAGAAATTGAACTTTTACCACTCATTCCACAATTTATGAAACAGCTCATTTAGAGAGAAGCGACTATATAAACTAGCCTATGATGACACTGACAAACTTCCCTGTATGGAGGATTATTAAATGGTCAGATCAATAACATGATTTCTTCAAACAACACATGCATCTAATTTATACACCTTAGGAGCTCATATTGTGGATATGAATCTTTGACCAAAGGACCGAACTGGTGTCTTAGAAAACTTACTTCAAAGTTCAAACTAATGAAATACCTGTATTGCTATATCAATTAGCTTATAATAACATGAATGATCCGCATTGAATGGAGGGTACTAAAAGGCACAATCAATAACACAAGTTCTTCAATGACAAATGCTTCTGATTATTGACCTTAGGAACTCGTAACATTCCGCTTGTGGATATTGGTCCTTAACCAAGACTGGGGTCCTAGGAAACATACGTTAAACTAATGAAATACCCGCACTCTGGTGTGTCGACAATGCCGACAAAACTCGATATATTCTTCAGCCACTCAGGTACTAATTATATCACAATTTACTTTCAATTTCTAGAAAATTAGCTAAGATAATTTTAGTAGCTACTATTCCCGAATCCGCAATTTAGTCATTTTTTAAAAAGAAGAAAGTTAAAAAAATCACAAATTAAAAATGTTTGAAAATGAAGATTGACCTCAATTTCTATATACCTGTTCAAGAAGCCGTTTGATTATATTTACACTGTTCTTATCTGTTCCTTTAAATGATTCATCTTTCTCTGCTTTCAAAGCAGCTCCAGTGTGGCAAAAGCCTGTTAAATTTTACATCAATTACCACATTACTGAAATATCATTGCAACAACCACCAATTGTTCCAGACAAGGGCTCCAGGTTCTAAACAATTTAAACACTAAAAAATATATAGAATATAAAGGCATATCTACACACTTTTAGGGCACATGATCCTTACATGAAATTTTTTGAGTAGGCCCTATTTTAACCGATAGCTGCATTGTAACTGTGCCCAGCTTAGGCAAAGGAGAAGATCTTCGTGCCCATATGCTGAGAGGGTGCGTTAATCTAATGGACAATGCCATTGCTCACTCAGTGTCCCACCTGCTCTATACTTCCATGTAAAATTGTAATGTTTCGAAATCTATCAATGAGTCCCAACATCCAGCATCCTGCAGAATACTTTGAAATTTTCACATCTATCCATGTCTGTTCGGTGTTTCTATGTTCCCGTAAACGTGCGAATTTTTTTTTTAAATTTGTGGGCAAGAATTATTTGTTTTAACTGGATTTTCCAATTGTTAGCCAAGGAATTTTGCGACAGGATCGATCCACTTTGGGCAAATAAATCTTTTTTTTAATGACATTACAATTTTTTTCGTATTGCTAAAATTAAATGAATCTTAAAATGCATTTATATTTTAATTTAATTATTTTTTATTAGAAAAGGCCTTGTATAAGGGTCATTTGAAAAGCAAAAACAATTTAAATAAAACAAAAAAACTAGCTTTATGTAGGGATAAAGAGAAAAGAAATTAAGTATTGGGTTTATTTTGTTGTAATAAAAAGAAATTAAGTATTGGGTTTCTATTGTTGTAATGAAATTAAGTATTGGGTTTCTTTTGTTGTAATGTATTAGAAATTATAGTTGATAATGATATTTTAATTAAATAATAAATATGTTATTATTTTTTATAAAAAATAAAAAAATTAGTAAACAAAAAAATAATTTGTTTATTTATAATAATAATTAAATGTTAATTATATGGTGCGCACACACCTATATATATGAGAGATTTATAAATAGAATACTATAGTTACATCATAAATATTATGAGATATATGAATACTAAAGAATAGTTATTAGTATGATATTTGTAGTATATATAATTAATGAATAATGTTGTCATGACATAAAATTTTATATCAATTTAAAAATATAAAAAGGTGGGATAATAATAAATGTTGTAGTCAATCAAGATTCAAGGATTTTTAGATTTGGATGTGGACACTAGGAAGTCAATCAATGGCTATGTGTTTAGTTTATTTGGTGATGTAATTAGTTGGATGAGTGAGCAATAGTTGTGCTCACTCTTTCCCTGACAAAAACAATATATTACAACTACTCATATATGTAAGGAGGTAATCTAGCTACAAATATTGTGTTTGAATGTTGAGCTAAGTCAAGCAGCAAATGAAGAACAACTACCTTGCCTTTACCTTTCTCACCTCATGGATTGAGTTGAAGTAGATGCACCCATTATCTACTTGATGTGCTCCTTGATGTTGTAGCTATGTGGTTGCTCTCCAATGCAACATAACCTTGGTATGGAAGAGGATTTGGTAGTGAATTCAATAGCATAAGTTTGGTAAATCTGTGATGATCTAAATGAGATGGGAAGACTCCAATTTAAGGATTTTTAGAAGGATGAATGGAGGGTTGAGATCCTCTTGTGAGATGGACAATTGGGATTGAAGGGGATAGTGAGGACTTAGACTTGTGACAAGTGTCGTGAGATGGAAGCATGTGAGTATGACATGTTGGCATGGGGAAGAGAGCAAGTTGTGCTTACACATGTGTGATCACACATTGGGAAGAACAAGAAGATGGCAAGTGGAAACAAAAGTGGCAAAGTGTAAGAGGTGTGGGTTTGGAAGTGTGACAAGTAGAAAGAAATGGAAAGTTTAGGGTGGCTTCATGGGGAAGAGGATCAAAGGATGACTTGGAGATGGAAAGTAACATGTGCATGCAAGCCTTTAAGAAGGCTTGTAGGACACATGTCATATGTCTACAAGTTTGGGGAAGTGGGATGAATTAAAAATTGGAAGAAATGCTAATGAGGATTGCGAAGTGGGTTAAGTCAATTAATCACATATTTATTAACTTAATTGAGATTAGAGGACTTGGAGAAATACAGGCTAAGATTAAATTAAAATAAATTTATTAAATTGAAGCATTTTAATTAAATGTAATTTAATTAAATGTACCAATGGAGAGGACGTAATCAAATAAAGTATTTGATTAATCAAGAAGAATGATAACAATAATTAATTAAATTTTAATTTAATCAATTATGGATTAAATGAGGCATTAATTAAATGTAATTTAATTAAATACACTGATTCAGAGGAATTAATCAACTAAGTTATTTGATTGATTGAGAAGAAAGAAAATAATAATTAATTAAATTTTAAGTTAATTAATTATGGATTAAGAAGTCAATTTAGGGTATCTACATTTTACCTCTCTTTGATGTGGTGTCGCACTCGAGGGAAGTGATATCACATCAAAGATAGTAAAGATATGCCCTAATGGATTTTCTGAGTGATAAGAAGAATGTTGTGTAATGATTCCCCCTCAAGAGGACATGCGGGTTAAAGAGAACGCGAGTGTGCTCTCAAAATAGAGGATGAAAGATGGTAAGTAGGAGGATTTCCATTACATGTCAAATTTTGATATTTCTATCAGGATTCAATTGTGTAGTTTTTTGAGTCAAAATCATTGACCCATGTTTCATGAGTCAATGAGTTTGACTCGAAAAACTACACGGTTGAAGCCTAATAGAAATATCATAATGAAAGATGGTGATTGAATAACAAGATGGATGGACAGAGGATGTTGTGAGTGAGCATACAACGATGTTGCCCCGTTTATACTTAAAAGTTGGGATGGATTAATGTGGTGTTGTTGATGCAGGAACAATATTTCCCTAAACAACACAAAGATTGGGAAGGATTTTTCTTGCTAGTGAGGATTAGGTGGGTCAAGGCTTTTGGAGAAAATCTAAGACAAGATCGAGATTATAGATAAATGATTAGTGTATGGAGTAGGATTCATGATGATATTAGGATTAATGAAATAGGTGAAGGATTAATGATGTGAATGAGCTGCAAATGAGAATGGAGAAGGGGATTTTGGGGTGTCATTTTAGAATTACCTCAAAAAATATATTTTGAGGTATTTCCTCGAAAAAATAGTGGAGAAAGAGGAGAAGAAATAAAAATTATTGGTGAAGGGAAAAGACTGAGAAATAATCAAATGGCAGAATGAAGAAGACAATAAGTGGGGCCTCCAACATAGGAGGGTAAAGGTGGTGAGATAAAAATAGTACTATAAACATGTCTAAAGGGGGGAAGAGAGGTCATTTTCACTCCCATTTGGTGAATTTTGAGCTATGAAGTAGGAGAAGAAGAAGACAAGATGGTGAATATACCTCATCATACTCATCATGTTGAGCAGGTGTGATAATATGGGTAATTGGCAGACATAGGAGTGAGTAATTAATGCCCTTATTTATGCATATTGTTCAAGGTTATGAATGCTCGGGTTTCGAGGATTGAATTGAGGAAATGGATTAGTTTTAGGGCTATATTAGCACCTTTGAAGCCTAAAGTGGCACCTAATCTTGTTGTACCACCTCTACAAGACCTGATTCAACACTCGTGCATGAAGTGCAACCTTTGGAAGGCCTGATTCAGTGCTTATGCATGAAGTGGCACCTTTTCCTGTCATGGTGCTTGTGATGGATGAGTGCATATGCAAGCATTGAAAGAGGGTTTTGGTTAGGTTTTGAAGGGTTAGGGGTTAGGTTTTGAGGTGGGATTAGGTTTTGAGGTGGGTTTAGGATTTTAAGGTGGTTTTAGGGTTTAGGGATACATTGAAGGCATTTAGGGATCATTTTAGGGTTTATGGATACATTGAAGGCATTTAGGGATGGGTTAGAAGGGTTTAGAGATACGTTGAAGGCATTTAGAGATGGGTCAAAAGGGTTTAGGGATATGTTGAAGGAGTTTAGTAATGGGTCAAAAAGTTTTAGGGATATGTCAAAGGCATTTAGGGATGGGTTGAAAGGGTTTAGGGATATGTAGGGTGTTTAGGGATGGGTTGAAAGGGTTTAGGGATACATCGAAGTTGTTTAGGGATGGGTCAAAAGGGTTTAGGGATAAATTAGATGAGGATAAGTTGGACTGGATGGGGGATTTATTAAAGCATGGATTTTGGATTTGGTTAAGCTCAAATTTAGGATTAAAGGGTGATTTGAGAGGTGGATTAGGCTATGGTTGATGTAATATTACAAGATGAGGGTTGATTAGATTTGGAGGAAGCTTTGGGTTTGGATGAGGATAGATTTAATTAAATGTAACTTTATTTAAGGGTGAGATAAGGATGAATGAAATAAATAAGTAAATATTATTTAATTAATTAATGGATAGAATGGGGTAAAGTCAAGTGTGGTCAGGTATGGACATATTTAGATGTCTACATTTTTCCCTCTTTGATATAGTGTCACGAATATAAGCAGTGGCTTTGTATCAAAGAAGAATAAAATATAGTCGATAGAAAAGGATGAGGACTAGTGGCATGATGCCCTAGTCACTGATAAGATGAGGAAGGATGACAAGGAGGTTGTGGTGTACACCCTCGAGAGGATAGGTGGGCTCAAATAGCATGGGTGTGCTCTCAAAATGGAGAGGAGGACTAGAGGATGATGGATAAAAAGAGGATAGAATTGAGAGAGATGGATAGAGATAAATGATGGATAAGAAACATGTTATGTAGTGATATAAGAAACATAGATTTGGTATTGTACTTGACATTATGCATCGAGGTATAAGGAACCGGGGTGACAATGTGCCAAGTACGTCATCAAAAGGGTCAAGTGCAAACATATATGCTTTATGACACCATGATATGGAAGACCATGATGTCTTTGTGACAATATGGTTCAAAGACCATGATAATTGTAAACAATGATAAAACATGCAAGCAACAAGCAAGAATACACAACAAACCAAAAATAAACTAGGATAATTCCCCTAGTCAAGTTGAAAACCAATTGATTGATTGATTGATTGATGAGGAGGAGGATAGCAAAGTTAACAATAAGAAAAATGCGTACCCCAAGGATTGTGTTATTAATGATAATAATAACATGTGGTTTTTTGGATCAATGGATCAATGTCAGATGATTTAGATCAAAATGATGGATTGCTTTTAGATGATGAGCTAGATTACAATTGGATTGCATGGATTAGGATTGATTGCATTTGGATGGATTTATTGGGATTTTTTGGTTGGTATGATAGATGGATGATAAAAAAATTAGGATAAGATATGATTAGATGGAGAATAAGAATGATTACGATAGAGGAATGAATAGGATCCAATGATAAGGGAGAACCAAGGATTGGTAAAATATGGAAAGATAGATGGATTTATTGGATATGAGATAAGGGGGATTAAGTGTATGGATAAAAGGTTATAGGAGATAAGATGATGGTGGATGAAGGATAGGAGGATGGAGCTCCAAGGACTATGTTGTAAATGAACAAGATTCCCAACACTAGAGGTAGTACAATTATGAATGGAATATGACAAAATATGCATGAGATGGAAGGATAGTGGATATGAATGGAAAGGAGAGTAAGGCTTGCCTTGTCCAAAGAATGCATGGATATTTTTCCCCTAACTTTATATTAAGATCAAGGCTGAAAAGAGAGGATGAATTTGATAGGAGGGTGCTGTCATAATAGTGGTTTACAATTCCTGAGACGAACGAATTTTAGCTGAAATCACATATTTTTAGAAAATATAATGATTTAAGCCTTAAAAAGTTCCATTTTAAGGATTCCAATTGAAGAGGGTTTGATCAAATCATCTTAGATCAAACCCCCTTGGATAGAACCTCGCTAGTTTTAAACCATACCTATAAATGCGTCTCCTTTACACCTATCAAAATGCTGATAAAAAATCACTTTTGATTTAGATTTTGGGGGATCAAATGAATTCATTTAAAATTTATTTCAAATGATAATGGTATTCCTCAGAACAAGCTATCCAATGAATATAATTTTAATATGTTTTGGTTTTGTTATGTATTTGTAAGTTTTATTAAACATAGGTTTTTCATCGAAAATGAATTTCTTTGTTCTTCACGTGTGGAAAAATAGAAGATTATCAAAAAAATTGAAAAATATGGTGCACCAGATATTAAAGTCCTTGATCCAACAAAAAAATTAAATTAAATTTGACATATACAAAAAGTTACGCGTTATCTTGGTGGTATTAATAAATTGTGTAATTTGTTTGACTTTGAAACTTGATTAAGGAAAAAATATTCAATAAAAACTATCTAACCAAGTGGAAGCACTAGATATCAAAGTTACAAATCTAAATTTGAAAGAATTAGAATTTTATCCTTCATGGAAAAAAGTTATGCGTTATACGGTGTCGTCACTTTTTAAAAATGTTGTTTTCTCAAAAAAATCTATTTTCATGGGAGATGGAAAAAGAAGTGCAATTTGATTCCAAAAATTTTGAAAAAAATATTTTTAGAATCTAAAAACAAAATTTGATGAGACTCTAGTTTGCACCATCTTCAAATTCCTCACAGTTTAGTCGCTATAGGTGCCCGAATGTGAAGATTTAGTTAAAAATAATAATTTCAGTGTCCAGTTTGGCCAAAAATTGTAAACCACTATTATGGGATCACCTAGGATGGGGAGATGAATATAAGATAAGGGATATGAGATGGTGTATATTGGAGTATGGGATAAGATGTGGTAGGAAGGATAGAATGGAGGCTCCTTATCAAGATAAAATATGGGAAGGGATGATGGATTTGGATAGGATGTGAGGGATATGATATAAGCTAGGTAGGATATGTGATGTTAATGAAGATCCCTAGCCTTGTCAAGATCAAAGGTGGAAAAGGGGGAATGGGCTTAGATAGAATAATGGACAAAGGAATGAAGGACAATGGAGGACATAGATAAGATGTGGTAGGTAGGATAACATGGATGAAGCTTTCCCCCAAGTGTAGAGTGCAAGAGGATGGCAAATTACTCATGACGCATGTTTGCTAGGTTTTCATCATGGTACTTTCCCAAGGCGCCACAAGAAGAAATTTTCACCATTGGATGAATCATTTATTTTTACTTTTTTCATTTTTTTGGACTAGTATGAATGGATAAAGATAAGGATAATAATGTGGATAGGTGGATTTGGAAAATAGTGGATGCATGATAGGGAGATGGAGGAAGGACTCAAGCCTCTAGTTCTATGGCTAGTATCCCTTGAAGATGTGTTATAATTGGCCATGGCCATTAGAGGTATGGTCATAGAAATTTGTACAATGATGGTAAGGGGGTTAAAATTGATTTATGCAAGGACTTGGATTAAAGAAGAATGATGAGGGATGAATTTTGGATAATGGATGGAGTTTTGGAATACTTGTAGATGAGTGGATGGAAATGTTGGAAAGATCAACATTGGAACATACCTTGAAGGGTGGAGTTGTAGAGGAGAAGTGGATTTTGAACTTGGAGATTTAGATGGAGTGGATATAGATTTTGGGACATAAGGGCCCAAAATGGATTTGAAAGATGGAGGATTGGAAGACTTAGGAGTGGATGAAGCTATTGGATTAGAAAGTTTGGATTCCAATTTTGATTGTTCTTTGACATGCATGGCTTCTATTAGTAGTTTCAGAATCCACATGGTTTTTATTTTTGCTTCATTTTCCTTTGTGGACTTTTGGATTTAACTTTTTTTTATTTTGGATCATATTTTTTCTTTGTTTTGGTATGTGTTTTTAATGGGACATGATGATCCTTGGATTTTTGTGGATTTTTGGGTTTGTGATTTTTATATTTGGCATCCAAATTACTTCCAAGAGAAATATGATTGGTGGGTGGAGATGAATGATATGGAGATTTTATTGATGGGTTTATGTAGGTAGGATATCGGAAAGGCTTTAAGGATGTGTGCCTTTGTTGATCTTGATTTGGTATTTGAGGTGATGGGTAAATAGGATCATGGGATTATGGAATAGGAGTGATGGGTGGTGGAATGTAAGGACCCAATATGGATGGAAGGGATGAAGGGCTTGGCTTTGGGACATAGGGACCCAAAATATATGGAGGGGATGAAGGTATGGGGTTTGGAATATAAGGACACAAAATAGATGGAAGGGATGAAGGCTTGTGCTTTGGGACATAGGGGCCCAAAATAGATGGAGGGGATGAAGGAACAAGGCTTGGAATATAAGGGCCCAAAATAGATGGAAGGTATGAAGGCTTGTTCTTTGGGACATAGGGACCCAAAATAGATGGAGGGGATGAAGGCATGGGGTTTAGAATGTAAGGGCTCAAAATAGATGGAAGGGATGAAGGCTTGCACTTTCGAACATAGGGACCCAAAATGGATTTGGAAGATGGATGATATGAATGTTTAGACTTAAATGGGGGGATGTGATATTTGAGAGGAGTACCAACATCTTGATCTTGATATCCAAGGCCATGAAAATTAGGATTTGCTTAGATTTCGATGGATTATAATATGCCTTGATCATGGAGGCCTAACCCTTTGTCTTGATAATGCATAGTTTGAAAAATCATGTTGACAATGTGATATTTGTTGTTTTGGAAACAAGACACAAGTCCATTTTGAGGGGGGGATAAGGTGGAAGGAATTATAGATTCTTGGAGTAAACCGAATATGATTAAAGTGGTGGAACCCATTTGATAGGTGTGGGATTCATGGGTAGCTTGGATAGGAGTGATGGGATCTTGTGGAGGATTATTTTCATGATATTTAGATGAAGGGATGCTTTGATCTTGACTTGGGGAGGGATCATATGTGGAGTGGATGGGAGGGGATCATGGGAGGGGAGAGTATCATGGGATGGGATTGAAGGGATATTTTGCTTTTGATTATGAGATGGAAGAGGATCATTGGATGGGATGGAAGGATACTTTTTTCTTTATTTGGAGGTGGAATTAGATCATTACATGGAGTTGGATGGGTACCTTGATCTTGATATAGAGAGGGATCCATACTAGCATTATTTGGGTTCAAGGGTTGACATTGTTCATTTGGTATGGATGGTGTAAGAGGTGATGAAGGTTGGATAGACTCTTCAACTTGGCTAGATGGAGGGATAGGAGATTCATGAGGTTTAATGAATTGGGTTTATCTTGATGTGGATGGGATAAAGGTGGATGCATGACATGTGAAAATTGAACAAGTTTGTTTGGAGGTGGGGATTTAGGCTCCTTGGCTAATAGTCCTTGGAGGGAGTTATGAAATACATGGAATGAAGTGGATTTGTAAGATTGGGGTGATGTGGATTATAAGGATGTGGGAGATGAACAAGTGGAATAAGAAGTGGAATATTCCATGGATTGGTAAATTGAGGATGATGATGAAGATCTTGAAAAGGAGTTGGAGATGGGTATTTGGTATGTGGATGCGGTTAGAGGGGAATTTTGGATAGAGTCTTGGTTTCCCTTTTCAAAGGAAGGGAAAGGATAAGCAATGGGAGATGGATTGGGATTGAATTGAAGTGGGGAGGATGGAAGTTTAGTACCAATGCTAAGGAATTATCTAAGAATGGCATCTTTGTCATTGTTGAAATAGTTGGTGAGGATTAAACTCGTGGATAGGGATAGGTCCTTTTGATCAATAAAACTCTTATTATCTTCATAAGGATCATATTCAGATTGGTCAATGAGACTAACCTCATCATCATTAATGATTGGTGGGGAGGTATGGAAAGAAGACATGTTGGTATGGAGGATTGATAGAAGAAAAGAGCAGCATCAGGATATAATGAAGGTAGATGTTTAAAATGAGAGAAAATACCTCAATTTATATATTTTTGATGGGGAAAATCAATGGCCAAGATGCATTGACTAAATGGAGGGTCAAGATTTAATGAGATAATGGAGGCTTAGCCTTGTGAAAAGTGTCACAAGAGGAAAGGAGGTGTAAGAGCAAGGTGTGTTCATTAACTATGACAATCAAAGTGCCATTATCTTGGCAAAGAACTAGTTTTTTCACACAAAAATAAAAGCACATTAATGTTTAGTATCATTTTGTTCATGACATAATAATAGAGGATGGGAGGGTTATGTTGTAGAAGCTCGATACTCTAGTGAATGTTACAACTGTTTAGATGAAATTGATGAGCATAGAGAAGTTCAAATGGCGTAGTGATTCTATGGGCCTTTTAACCCTTAGGAGGTAGTTCATGAATTGTTTAAATGTTTTTTTTTTCTCTTGCAAGATATACAACAAGTGGGAGAATATTTTTCTATTGCACCATGTTCTTTCCTAGCCCTTGGCTACCCTTACTATCTTCTATTTTTAAGAAATTAAAGGAGTAAAAATATATTCGAAGAAGCACAAAATAGCCTTCTCAAGATCTATTACCATAATACATATGTGCAAGGCTTATTCCCTAGAGTCAAACAATATATTTGAATCTATTTCTATATGCTAAGGGGCAAATAAATGGAAGGAAATGATATAGATAGGGTTCACTCTAAAATTACTACTAATTTCATGTTTAGGATTTAATCCCTGCTATGAAATTACATGTCAATGTGTGTCTTGGCCTTGATTTATATTAGGCATAAACACATGTAGGGTTTGGACAATATTTTAGAGATTATCAAAATGAAGGAAAGGAGGGATATGCATAGAAGTTGTGTACCAATAGAGGTATATATGGAGCTATAATATTAGTTATATCCTAGTAAATAAAATGGAAAGGGTTGATCTTTATTTGGTATGTGGGTCTAGTGAATTCAATTTGGGCAGAGACATCACAAGGCTTCAAGATCAAATTAAGAAAATGGATTCTAATCCTTATTCAACTAATATGGAAGTGATAAAAAATGTTAAGGCATTGGTGTGGGTGGGAAACATTGGCCTACTTCTTATAGTTAGTGTGATTAGAAAGCATCATTTTTTGACTTTTGCTACTACTACTAGTATAGCTTTAGGTTCTTTAATGGGCCCAAGCTCATTAGCTAGTCATGATGGGAATTTGATGGTCACACTAAATTGAACATGGGGAAAGGTAACTTTTTATTTTTTCCAATACATCTATGACATACATACAAAACCTTAGGATGGGTTTATGTTTGGGGTTAAACCTTTATTAGCTTTTTATGGTTATTACTATTGAAATATAGGAAAATGGCATGGTAAAAATATGAATAATAGTTTTAAATACAATTAAGATATGAATAATCTAATAAAATTTAACAATAAAATAATATGGAGAAGCAAGTAAAACTCATTAAATAATATACATAACATTAGATGTACATGGAAAAATATTTGAGGGGAAAAACTCCACCAAGTGACCCTTGTTTGTATTAATCCTCAAAGAAAGAATTGTGTCAATACAATTTTTCTATTCATTTGGTCTAATATTAGTATGACAATATAAATGTACCTATAAAAAACATATGAATCCACTATCTCATACCTCTGATATATAATAAATGATAATCTAGAAAACATAAATGGTTTTCCAAAACTGCGAGCCGTAACAAAAGTCCAACACCACTATAGTCGTGGTCAAGTCTCTAGGAATAATATGTAACTCGTCTTACACCACTTACAAATCTTAAAATCATCATATGCATCATAAACATCATAGATTTCCTTATCATAACACTAAATATGAAAGTTATTCTTACAACTCCCAATTTTGACTATTTGTATGTACCTTCCCCATTTAATATCTTCTTACTAAATAATTAAGGTATTTTCAAGAATAATTAAGTAATGAAGAAAAAATCCCTCCCTCACATGAGTTTCCATCTTTACCTATTCCATGATGTCTAGAGACTAGATATTATTTATAATCTACACAATTAATTCAATTTGCAAGAAAAGATTTGTAATGTGAACAACACAAAATCTAAACATTCTCCCAACTAAAAATTTTATTGTAAATAAATAATGGAAAAATCAAATCAAATCAAGTGCTATAAGAGGCAAGGCCTATGACCTTTTTTCATCAACTCAATTTCTCTATGCTCATCAACTTACTCAAAGAATTTACAACATTAAGCAAGGTTTCAACCTAATATATTGTGACTCTATCAACATAAAATATCTCATGGATAAAGTGATATTGAACATCAATATACTTTGTATGAGCATGTCACATTAGGTTCTTATCCAAATATATAAAACTCTAATTATCACATCCAAACCTAGCATGTCTACACTCAGAAATAATACTAGAACACAATATTTGTAGCTACATTGCATCCTTATAAGATTGTGTCATATTCATGTAATTTACTTATGTAGTGGACAATACAACCATATGTTGTCACTTACTCACCCATATGGAAAATCCTCTAAATAAAGTGAATATATAACCACTCATGGACCTCCTTTTGTCTATACCACTAGCTCAATTTGAACAAAAATATCCATGTTTATCAAGAAACTTTCCAAAACGATCAATCCCATGAATGTAAATATAATATTTCTAATTATCTCGCAAATATCTAAAAACCCTTTTAATATAAGTTTAGTGCTCTTTACTAGGGTTAGACAAAAACTTGCTAAGAACTCCCACTACTTAGGTAATGTATGGTCATGTACAAAGCATTACATTAGGCCACCCATGCCATTAACATGTGGAAATTAAACATATATTCAAAATAATTATTTGAATCAGGACACTAATCTAATGATAACTTTGTACTAACAAGTAAAGGGATACTTATTGGCTTATAATCTTGTATAACAAGCCTCTACAAAATAGTTTGAGCAAATTACTCTAACTAAGCCAAAGCTTTATTCCAACCTGATTCTTATTAATATTCATATCCAAAATATATTTAGCAACTCCTAAATCGTTCATGTTAAAAGTACTATAAAACTAGCACTTGCACCTATAGGAGGTTCAAGGGAGATGTCGATAGGAAATAAAAGGAAAAGCATAAATGAAATTCACCACCATGACAAATTCACCTCAAGGAAAATTCACCACCAACAATTCACCGCCGTGAAAATTCATCGCATTAAAAGTTTGCGATTAATTTTCCATGGCCGTGAATCGTTGGTGATGAATTTTGCTTAAGGTGAATTTGTCATGGCGGTGAATTTTCCTGTGGTGAATTGTTGGCAGTGAATTTTCCGACGATGAATTGTTGGCGATGAATTTTCCTGATGCCGGAGAAGACAGTCAAGGTGAATGAATAGGACAGTCTTATCCCCAAAATATGGTCACTTATTCATAAAGTCACAATGATGGTCTACAACATCAAGAGAAATCATGACAATCACCAAGAGAGGGCATCCATGTCATATAAGATAGTCATGTCATACAAGACAAAGCTAAGGGTAGTAAAAAGCATATTGTGACATGACAGTAGGCATGACAGAGGAGAGATTACTATCAAGGGAAAGGACAGTATTATGGAGCAACTACACAACCAAAGATTAGGGAAGTGCAATCCAAGAAAAGGACATTTTTAAGGACAATGTTAAAGTGGAAACTTGTGTGTCATCTATGGTATTGAACTCTATGGATATGAGTGTTACCAAAGTCAAGATAAATATTCCTTTATCAAAATTGATAGGGCAATGAACAAGACAAGACAGTCTTTTCCAAGTGCATAGGATAGTTACACGGTGATAGTCATGACAATGTATAGCAAGTTCAAAGGACATTGGACAAGTGAATGCTTTCATGGGAAATGGTTGTAAGCAACAAGTTGGATACTTGTAAGTGACAAAACCAACAACATGAAGAATGATGAAATGGACATGAATAGTGAATGAAAGTATTTTGAAGGAAAGATATTTCAATCATATTGAGAGAGTAACAACTCTCTTCAACAACTCCACACAACAGTCTACCATGGATAGTGTTATAATCTCATGTCATATTTCGGTATAAGGGGACGTTCATGATAGGACAACAGTCTTGCTGGCTGTATAGTTGTTCCTACTTCACATTGAAAGGCACTTAAAGATGTATTTTTTAGAGCACAATCATTAGAGAATCTTGGAGACACCAATGGTTGACAGTCCTAGTAAGATAAGGTCAAGAAAGCTATAAGATAGTCATTCCAGGGCTAAAGGGCTAGAAGAGTGAAAAATTTATATCATGACTTTTTTTGCATGGAAATCAAAGCATAGTAACAAATTGGAGACATGACAAAGGTCATATAGCAAAGAATGTCAAAGAACACTAAATCCATGACTCTTGATAAGGATGATACTACAGAGGTTGGTGATTAAGTGAAGAGATAAAATACAATTGTGGGTTTAGAGACCAGCAATAGTGTATTGATGATGACTCATCCAATGAATTCAAGGGCCCTAGAGTCCATGCATGGACAATAAGGAAGGGCAGTTGGAAATGCACAAGAATTAATGAGAATTATAGATATTTAGATGACTATGCAGAGATAAAAATACATTCATGATGACACTCCAAGGTAATAGCAATGAGTCATGTAAAGTACAATGACAGTCCCTTTAAAGGTAGCCACAGTACTTTTTTCAATCATAGTCAACAAAGTTTTACAAAGGGGCAGGATATTGCTTTTTATTAACAGTATGCAACTCTAAAAAGAAGAAGACAGTGTTGTCAATAAGCCAGTTTTTTACTTCTAACAACACGACACTTTGCAAAAAAGGAATGACTAACTAACCATGAAGATAACGAGTGTGATGGGCGTCAATTCCACAAGGCTCTTGCGGGTCGTATTGGGCATTTAGCATGATGGGGGCATTGGAGGGGAATTTTTTTAAGAAACTATGAAATAGTTTAGTTTGAGCGAGCATCAATTTGTTTGACTGCGATCATGAGGTCAGTTGATTTTGTTTTATTTTTTCATTTTTTCTTGCCATGGGGTTTTAGGGTTTGCTTGTAATGTGAAAGCGAAATGAAGCTACCGTGAGTTATTTGAGCCACTTAGTGTGGGGCTTTACAAGGCCTTCACGGGAAAAAGCCACTATTCATCTTTATCTTGTTCTCTTGATAAAAAGAAAAGCAGGAAAAATGAGGCCCATGGATATGGATTATGACAGCGTACAAGTTAAGACATTTTATAATAAAAAATAAAGCATTTGCCTAGGTACTAGGTAAGAAGCGAATCTAGTAATTTCCACAGCGCGCGAGAGATATATCAACGATGTCCACTCTCCACGAAACCTGACCTTTTTTCGTTTAACCTAAAAAAATAGTTTATCGCCATGATCTACAAAACAAGTGCACATTAGGTATTTTTTAATTTAAAATTAGGTATCAATTTAATTGAAAAGCAAGTAATCTTTAGGCTTGGAATACTAAGAGTGTACGCACCAAGCGGAGAAGTCACACTGTGACTAGGGAAAGAGCTGGCCTCTACAGATATACACAATATATAAACTTTGGGGGTGAAGGAACTATAGATTTTTATTGGTAGCCATGAAAAATATTCAGGCAGGCAACAAACGGGACGAAAAGGCAATGAAGTAAAATTGTTGAGGGCAGAGGCTTGCGATAGCGGTGAAAATAGCAGCAACGAGTTTAAAAGCTTATTAGATTCATGCCCGGGTGTGCAGTAGAGGACAATTTTTGAGAACCCTGGGTCTTTGCTAGCGAGACTCCTTTTCAATTCTCCAGAAGATGTCATGGAAGGTCTTGCATTTCTTTGGAAGCAAGGTTTGTTAGGTGTTTATTTATGGAGCCCCGAAATTTGCTCGAACTTTGGCAACGTACAAAGCAAGGTACAAAATCGCACAAGAGATTTCTCTACTAAAGGCTTCTTCACAGCAACAGACTTTGCAATGTATTTATACACATTGTAGGCGGTTGTTTTCTAGTAGACTGATCTGCATTTACTCACTCCACCAATGCAACAAACCTTAGGCAAAATATTTAGCAGCAAGTTGTTTCAGGCAAGAGAAGGGTTTACACAACTGTCAAATGGTATACCGTGCGTGAGACACGTGTCCCAATGGCTTTTGGACTGGCAAGTCCACAATAAAAGCCTATCAGCTAACTAAGTTTTGAGCTCTCAAATCACTCTTATAGTTTCTAATGAATAACATGTCATAAACACATAGGATAATTATTAGCAAACAATCACCAATTAATTAAAAATAAATAAAATGATCATACTCACTTCTAACAAACCCAAGTTCCAACATGAAAGCATAAAACTTCTAATACCACATCCAAGGCAATTGCTTTAAACCATACAATGACCATTTCAACTTGTAAACCAAGTTTTCTACCCTTTTTCCATAAAACCATCATGTTAACTTTATATATATTTATTCATTAATATTCACATGCAAGAAAATAGATTTAATATCTATTAGTTGCACTTCTAAATCAGAAGAAATAGCAATAGAAATTTTTATGAGGGAATTATTTTTACCAAAATCAACTCCTTCAACTTTGCAATAACTTTTTTCATCAATCTTGCCTTATATATTTCTAATTATCAATTTACTCCAAAAAAATTCTTAAATAACCACTTACAACCAATGGCTTTTTTCCCTCAAGCAAATCAAATATATTTTGTCTCACACCTATCTAAGGCCATAATCTCATCTTTTATGGTTTCCATCCAAGGATCATGCTCCTTAAAATAAATATCTTACTTCATCGATCTAGGTTCAACATTACTACAAGATAAAACAAAAACAAAATAAAAATTTGGTGAACTATACAAATCAACTAGTTTTTATTGTCGCACAGACCTTCTCAAGGGTGTGGTAAGAGGTTTTACATGTTTTATATCTTAACTCTCTAAATCTAAACATTCTTCTTCTTCGGTGAGAGTCTAGAGTTGTGTCACACTTTTGGCCAATAAAATAGTTTCAAACAAAATTGTTTCACTTGAAACTACTTCATGTCTATGTGACACAAATAGTTTCATTTGAAACTCTTTTGACTAGGACTATTAAATTTATATAATTGGGTATTAAAATTCAAACTAACTTCAATTTATATGACAAGGTTTTGACCAAAATATTTTTGGGCTAAAGATTTTTAGCTCAAAATTATATGTGGTAGCTAACCCCTCTTTTGGGAAAATTTAACAAAAAATAAACTTCAACTCCATATTTTTTTAATCAAGGATACTTTCATGAAAATTTGAAAATACCCTTTAGAAGGTCTCATAACCTAAAATTTGACAATATATTTTTATAAATATCTTAAATATTTTTTTTTACTTACTGCAAGTAGATAATTATAATCAAGCATTAGGCTACTTGTAAGTACATGTGTGTGTCTGTTTGTATATGTATATGTATATTGTAACATGCCCAAATTTTACCCTATTGTTTTCACCTAAGTTTTAACTTAGAATGTGAATAACTCAAGCTCTCAAAAACATGAAAATAAAATTTTCCTTTTTAATAACACATTTGCACGTTCAAGTAAATAATTTCACATAATATTGCATAAATGATATAACATTACATAAGTTCAAGAAAATAAAACTCATCTTTTGAATACAAATTACAATAGATCCAACATCATATTTACAATTTCATAGCTTACAAGAGCTTAATGGTGCAAGAGTATAATGGTCAAGATGTTCACATCTGGATCACACTTCTTCTTTTGTTTCACAAGCCTCGACTCCTGACTGTAAGAGAGAGAGCATCACCTAAGTGCTTTTCCTCCAACCATGAACTTAAGCGGTCCCTCACACATCTCCTAACTAGTAGATGGCCCTACCCTTCAATTAAGAGTTTGGTATGGAAACCCTCGAGAAATTCCTACTCGAGTATGGTGTAGTGTCTTACATAACTAATATGGTCATACAACTATGGATACTCGCCAACTATGCATGACACTCCTGAGTAGCTATGCAATCCCGACCCATAGTGAACCAAAAAAGTGTATTTAATGGCTTCTACACTTACTTTTGCCAAAGTTTTGATACATATATATCAATTCCAAATTCTAAAGAAGCAGTGTCATAAGTTCACCCACCCCCTTACTCGACTTGGAAACTCTATTAACCTGTGAAAAATCTTGTCTTGGTTTGACCTCAAGATTTAAATAATATAAATAAGATTTCATTCAAAAGTGATAACACACTTATATTGATCTAAAAGACCAACGAGGTTTGACCCAACCTCTTGAATACCTTGTTACACATTTGTAACAATCTTGGGACTGGCAACTGCCTCTTATTCAAGTGTTTACCCCAACTCAAGGGAATAAATTGCCCTCCTACTTTCAAGGATTATGAGGATCCAAGAACATAACTTCTCCACTCATGGTTAAACTACCAAACATAGGTATTCATAAAATAACATCATTCCCTAGATAGTAATGGTATAATACTTCTATCATGATTTCAATCCTTTCCATTTCAAAGCTATATAACTTATTCAAGCAATACAAATAACATACTGTAATTTTAGATATTATCATAATACCTTACATTAGTTTCTCTTTACTATGTTAACCAAACAATATAATCAAGATAGCTACTTATCACGTTATTTAGATTCTCTAATCTAGTTATAAATAATCTAGCTAAATGATCAAGCACTCAATACCATTCAATAGCTATAGTATGCGATAATGATAGTAAAACACTCTCAGATAATAAAAATACTTAGTTTCATAATTTAAAAGAGAAAGAGAATTAGATATTTCAAGCATGCCTGATATAAATAGCTCCCAATGAATATCCTACAACTCCTTGCGCAATGCACAATGGTTTTTTTCTGTTGCCTCCTCTATTCTCAACTCCCCTTGCTACTACTAAAACAAATATTGTATGTTCTTCAAAATCACAAATATATACTGCTCTCAAACTAACAAATATGTTGCTCACAACAAACAAATATACTACTCTCTAATTCACATGAATACACAAACTCAATGAATGGGAAAACAAACACTATGTTACTGCTCTCTATTTATACAAAAATGGATAGAAGTTTCTTGCTGAAAGTAAGCTATGGTTGTTGCCACTTCTCATTTCCTTGCCGGCTGTGGGTGTTGCTAGGAAAATACAGTTGCAGATATGTATTTGAAAACAACTTAAATGCTTCCCTAAAATGCCATGACCTAGCTAGTGTTTATCCACTTACTGTTTGATGTGCATTATTTTAGAAAAGAACTCTTTTAAAAAAATGGCACGTTGAAGTCAAATTCTTTGCAAACTATCTTACTTCCCATCGCCCAAGTATGGGGCTTTAATAGAAATCAACATTTGCTAGCTTTACTAAGTCAAAGCGCCTCTTTTTAAGGCTGCGTAGTAGTTGTTTAGAACGTATCGTGGCATTCTTTCCACTATTTTATATGCAATATTTGGTGCCACATTTGGCTGCTTTTAATGTTTTAAAACAAAATTTAGAAATGGCTCTCTCTTTTTCCATCACATGGCATATACTTGCCACCATATGTGTGGCTTTATTAGCCATATAATATGTCTTGCATCGCATATATAAAACAACAATAATAAGTATTTATAATATCATTTATGTATATACATATATATATTATAATAAACTTTATATTATAATAAGTATATATATATATATATATATATATATATATATATATATATATATATATATATACCCATATTTATATATATTACCATCATTTAAACATAATAATATATTTATATTGATATGTATATATACAATACATATGTATATATATCTATGCGAATGTTCACATATGTATTATGTATCTATGTATGGGTATACATAGATATTACTATCTATGTATGCTTATAACTACATACGTACATATGTATGCGCCATTGCATATATACATACATATATATTCAATATTTATATGTATTCATATATATATTCAATACACAATATATATTTCATGCTTATCAAAAGGATTTTAACACTACATGACTCAAAT
Source organism: Sequoia sempervirens (assembly GCA_007258455.2). Taxonomy (NCBI): domain Eukaryota; kingdom Viridiplantae; phylum Streptophyta; class Pinopsida; order Cupressales; family Cupressaceae; genus Sequoia; species Sequoia sempervirens. The sequence goes on from VDFB02024413.1 coordinate 64,223, forward strand.
TGACTAAATAGTTAAAGATAATTAAAGATAACCATCCTAACTTTCCTATCAGCCCAAAAAGCTATCAACATGGTTTAACATTTGCCGACACAAATCTCAAATTGAATCAACAAGGTTTGTCTAACCTGTGTAGTGAGTGTGTGTGTCTACTTAGATAGGTTTACTGATGGTTCCCATACCAACTTCCTCTCTTGGTTGATACTCTCCCTCTCCTCAATGGAGGGTTTGAATCCTTTTTGTATCCAACTTAGTGCAACATGTACAAAGTTAGTTGATAACATAAAAATTATGTTCATCATATATCATAAGCATCATTAAATCATTTAAAAATCAATCTCATCATAATGCATATTTATACATCTCATTCATCCATTTGAAATTCAATAAGATATAATCATATATTAAAACATATTTACCCATAAAGGTAATAGTAATTGGTGAATAAACAATGGGGTGTAACATATCCTCCCCCTTATGAATCATCATCTTCGATGATTTAAAGTATCAAAACATAAATATTAAACATAACAAGAATTATTTTTAGGAACTTTCAAAAGCTTGCACAACATGAAGAAAGTTTTTCTTAATCTCTAAATAGTCTTCCCAAGTGGTAGAATATTTTGTATATTGGTCCCAGTGGACCTTGCATTGAAGAACCTCTCTATTACGTAGGTGAATTCTATGCATTTTGAGCACTCTAAGAGGCTCGATCATTACCACTCTTGGGTCATGTACCTGTAAAGCATTCCAATCAATAACATGATTACCTCTTGGTATATACTTTTTAAGGTATGACACATGAAAGACATTATACATCCTGGCAAGAGCTGGTGGTAAATAAATTCGATAAGTGACAAGGTTAACTTCTTTGAGAACCTCAAAGGGACCTACATAACACCGAGCTAGTTTGGACGACTTTCCAAACTTTATAGAACTCTAGTGAGGCTTGACACTGAGAAAAACCTTCTCTCCTACTTAGAAACATTTGGGCACACACTTAGCATTTGCATAACTCTTTTTCCTATCATTCACCTTCACTAACCTTTTCTTTATCAAATTAACCTGCTCCTACATCTGTAATAGCATCTCTAGCCCAAGGCTAATCCTATCTTCTAGCTTGTCCCAACTTATAAGAGTTCAACACTTTCTTCCATATAATGCTTCAAACAAAGCCATTTTGATAGCAGAATGATGAGAATTATTGTATGCAAATTCCACTAGTGGTGCAAATAATCTTCCCATTTGTATTGTTTATCCATGAAATACATTCTCAGTAGATCTTCCAACACTTATTTCACCCTTTCCATTTGACCATCTATCTCAGGGTGATATGCTGAACTTATGTTTAGCTATGTTCCAAGTGAAGAAAATAAGGTTTTCCAAAACCTCGACATTACACAAGCATCCCTATCTAAGATAATCTTCTCAAGAACTCCATGCATACTAAACGCCTCTTGCACAAACTTGTGAGCTACAATGGAAGCTCCATCTGTCAAGTTCCCTGGAATAAAATGGGCTACTTTGGTGAGCTTATCCACCGCTACTAGAATAGCATTATGCTTATTCCTTGACATAGGAAGTCCTTGTACAAAATCCATGCTAATGATTTATCATTTCCTCTCTGGAATTTTATAAGGATATAATAGTCTCATCGGGTGATGATGCTCTGCCTTCACCCTCTAGCACTCTAGAAAACTTGCCAAAAACCTTGCAACATCCCTCTTCATTCCTTTCTAAAAATATAATGGCTTCACATTAGCCAATAAATTTGTTACTCTAGGACGTCCAGAGTAGGGTGCAATATGAACTTCCTTCCACATCGTATTCCTTAACTCCTCAAAGTCTGGTACCTAGATCCTTCCTCTAAATCTTAGTATTCCATCTAGTTCAAAGTGAAACCCATCATACCTCAAATCTTGTGGATCGTCCAAAAGTGCTTACTTAACTTGCTTGTAGTACTCATTACCCTTAGACTTCAACAACACTTGATTCTTGAAATCGATATGAATTGATATCATCAAGGAGATATGTATCCTTCGACTTAGGGCATCAACAAGTCTATTTTCTTTTCCCTTAGTATAGTTGATCTCAAAATCATAATCCGATATCAGCTCAAGCCATCTCCTTTTTCATGCATTTAGATTTGGTTGGGTAAACAAATACTTTAGACCATGATGGTCAATCTTTAGCTTGAATGGTTTCCCAAGAAAATAGTGCAAGTCCACAAGTCCACATTTGCAATGCATGGACAACTATTGCTAGCTCTAAATCATGCAAAACATAATTTTCCTCATATGGCTTCAATTTCCTAGATTCATAGGCAATAACTCGCCTATCCTGCATCAATACTCCACCTAGACCTTATCTCGAAGCATTGATAATGAAAACAAAATCACCTTCTGGATCTGGTACTTTAAGTACTGGAGCTGTAGTTAACTTCTCCTTAAGTTGATTGAATGTTGCTTGACATTTATGTTAACATGTAGGATTGCACCACATGATTGTTGAGCCTCCAAGCTTAACATCAAGGTGCAATCCTATGTGTTAACAATTTTTGGCATGCCTGGTGGGACACTTTGAACTCTCCTAATTCAAAGTATTCCTACCATTTGCTGGTTTTTGGTGTGTACATTAGCGAATTCATGATTTTGGAGGCAATTTCTTCAAACACATCTAGCAACTCCAAATCCATTGGTTTCAACAATCTAGGTGCTAATATGTTTCAAAGTTTTAGCAAAAGATTTGATTTATCATTAATTTTCAAGCTTATTGAATGAAAAATAATGTCAAGTTTTCAAAAACGTGTTTTTCCAATCCCATATCATGAAAATGTTGTTCCTATACTTTCCTATTAGCCATACCAAGCTGGTTATATTCCAAATTCTAATGCAATACAAGCAAATACCTAGCAGGTTCAATATTCTTACCACTCACCCACCCCTGCTCAGGCAAGCTTCTCATATTTTGAATCAACCTCAAGTAGCCCCTGTTGTGTCAAACCAACACTATTATATGTTGAATCAACAACAACAAGAGATGGCTAACATCAAGAATATATTGCTTGATTTCACAAAAAGGTTGGATGACATTCAGGAGCAATAAAAGTTTGATGCACAATAGGAAGAGTTGGCTTATCAGGCCTATCTTCAAGAGCAGGAGTTGGAGGTGCAAAAAAGATAGTATGAAGAATATCTTGTTAGAGAAAAAACAAAATTAGAGGAAAAAATGAAGCTTTTACTTGCACGAGCTCAGAGGTTGGAGACTTAATCAACTCCTTTCATTCCTTACTTCAATCAAGTTCCCTCTACTTCAATAGATCAGCCAATGGAGGAAGAGATTCCCAAGGTTTCAATTCCAAGTTTCAAGCTAAGTGATTCTATTCAATCTCCAAGTAAGTCTTCTAGATTTGAGATTCCAAGTTTTAGGGGTAATAGTCACGCCAATGTTAAAGATCAACCCCTAAAGGAGCCCATGAATGAACAAAATCAATCAAATCCGTCCATTATTTCTCAAGCACAACCCTCTGAAAAACTCCTTACACCTCACGAAAATCCCAAAATTCAGCTTTCCTATCAAAAGCGTTGGTTTGATGAGCCAAAATTTGAGTTTTCTAAGATAGATGAGGGGTTATCAGCTGCTAATGTACTTGTTTGTGAAGCCCAAATGGATGGATTAGATTTATTGCAAGAAAAAGACAAACATGAACAACTAGAATAGTAGGAAGATATTAAGGATCTTGATGATTTCATCTTTCAAGAGGGTTGTCAAGAGGTAAAAAATCATTCCTCCTACATAACAAAGTAATGAATATTATGAAGAAGCCTTGTTTTGGAATGATATTGAGTCCTTTGTTTCAAATTTAGATGGCAAACAAGATCAAGTTGAACATGTTTTTGTGAAGGAAATAGAAATTGAATCTCAAGATTTTTCTGACTTGTTTAATGAACTTCCTGAATTTATGGATGAAAACGAAGATATCACATGCACACTAACATCTATGCCTAGTATTGAACAATAGAATGATGAAACTCATTTAGATTCAGTTCAAGATTATGAGTTAGATGAGAACATGTTTCCAGGCATCATAGAAGTTTTTTGTTCTAACATTGATGATAATTTGATGCCATATGAGCCAACAGTATGTGATCATCCTATTCAGGTCAAAGAGGCAAGCATTCCTTCATTTCATTCATGTGAGCTAACTCTTTCAAATTAGGTTGAAATTGTAAGTGACAACATGACATCAAATCCTAAACAAGAAACTAACGATATGAGCAAAAAGTTCATCCTTTCAAGAGGATTTCCAATCAAATATTTGGTCTTGAAAGAGCCAAAAGAGATGAAAATGTTATCCTTGCACCAATAGAAGAGATCCCACATGTGAAGGACAACAAATCCAACTTACTTATCCACCCCAAATCAACAATGTGCATGATCAGATCCAAAGGATAAGTGAGTTTGTTTTTGTCCTTCAAGGAGTTTTGCATTGTCTTATTGGATGCGTACTTGTTGGTTCTCTCTTATCAATAGTTGATGAGCATGCAATTCATCCTCTCTTAATCAAAAAGGGAAGTTATTTCTCAAAGCTAGTTAATGGGTTCGTTTGAGCATCACCATTACTGGTTAGAGTATGTTAGGATAGTTTTCCTTTCAGTTAATAAGTGCTAATGGAACATCTTCAATTCAGTTTTCATTTTCCAATAAGTGTTGATGCATAGTTTGATGGTCCTATTCTAAACAGAGCCATGGTAGTTTTTTTAGTTTTGTTTTGTTGCTATTCATTAATGAATGCTGAGTTACAAACAATTTTTTGAGTTGCAAAGAGAAAGAATGGACTCCTATGCCCAATGGATAAGTTATGCTACTGATCAAGGATGCTTAGCAAGCAAGCATATAGTAGAGGTTGCCAAAAATGTTACCAAATTGTGCTTTTCAGCCCAATTTGGTCAGGTTGAGACAACACTAGTGTTTTTGTTGTGAAGACTTAAGAGTGAAAGGTACACAAAAAAAGAAAATTCTACTAGATTCTCATTATCATGCAAATAATGCCATAAAATGAAGTATTTCAGTTCTTATTATGCAAGTGTTTTACAAGAGAGAAGATTACACAACTTTGCATAAAATAGTTGTCCTTTATTCATTTTACAAAAAGTATGCTTAAGATGTCCCACACAAGCCATGTGAATGACTGATAAAATGCAACATAAAAGTAAATAATGCATCTGAAGAAAAGAAAAGAACCGATGTCATGCAAATAATGTCATAAAATAAAGTATTTCGGTTTTTATTATGCAAGTATTTTACAAGAGAGAAGATTACACAACTTTGCATAAAATAGTTGTCCTTTATTCATTTTACAAAAGTATGCTTAAGATGTCCCACACAAGCCATGTGAATGACTGATAAAATGCAACATAAAAGTAAATAATGCATCTGAAGAAAAGAAAAGAACCGATGTCATGCAAATAATGTCATAAAATAAAGTATTTCGGTTTTTATTATGCAAGTGTTTTACAAGAGAGAAGATTACACAACTTTGCATAAAATAGTTGTCCTTTATTCATTTTACAAAAGTATGCTTAAGATGTCCCACACAAGCCATGTGAATGACTGATAAAATGCAACATAAAAGTAAATAATGCATCTGAAGAAAAGAAAAGAACACATGAAAGGAATAGGGATCCGTCATTGCTTGAATGACGAACCCTAGGGTTGATCTTCAACATCTTTAGTTCCCTTTGTTTAGAAGCTCCAGAAATTCCTGCAAGAGATGAAATAGTTAGTGTTAGAGCTCAGGATTCCAATTCTCCTCATATGCAATATCAACAGACACATAATCTACTTTTATGAGGCATTAAATTAGATATGCAATTATCACAAGTATCCAAGAAAAGTAGATAATCAATCATCATCAAGCTCTAAGCTTCATTATTTTATTTAACTTGTCTATTCACTGTGCAAGTACAGGTACATTTTCCATTGCAAGATTACTTTATTCAACATCACAGTATGTGGAGGAAAATGCGGCTCCCATAAGGGTTGAGCCCAACATACTGTCCTCTTAGTTACAAAAGAGGAATAAAGTGTAAATTTCATAAATGAAAATGGGTGCAAGTTATAACAGTTACATACATGCCAAGGAAAGGCATTCACCATAACAATCAGGTTGGCAATGTTGCAAGTTACCTAGATATGATGGGACAACAAAGGAAGTAGTCCTTTCATGCATAGTTATCAAATAACAGTTAAGAGTGCATTCACAATCATTTGAGAAGCATAGGTCAACTAATGCAAGCAAAAGATAGTCTTTTTGACATGAAAGACAATCATAATGACAATGTTTTTAAATGTGGAATTAGCTCAGAGTAAGGTCCCAATCAAAGGGGAAAATTATCATATTGGAAACAAAAACCTATGCAATGGTCCTCTCGAGGTATTCCCAAAATAGTGATTGGTGTTTTTAATGAAAACTAAACACATTAATAAGAGATTTGATCAATGAAGAAGGAAAAGAGCAATCCAACTCCTCATGCATGATTACTGATGAAAAAGACAGTCAAGTGATGCTTCCAGCCACAAAGAAATTAGAGGACAATATAAATTTGTGATACTCATATCTCAAAAACCATGAATTGGGTTTTTGTGACTTTTTTAAAAAAGAAAGGAAAAAGTTAGATGAAAAAACCCATTAAATTTATTGAAAACCCAGTTTGTGGTTTGAGAGAAAACTTCACCAATTTGGGATAGGGAACATGTAATGTAGTATCAAATTATAGATTAAGATCAATCATTTCATGTTCAATTTTCACTTTCATAAAGAGCATACTCATGACTTCAAACTTATCATGGAAAATCCACAACAACAATATGATGGGGTAGCAAGATTTAACAAGGGATTCAAATATTGCAAGAGAACAAAAATAGTAGAGAGGTCTAACATTCAATGAGGTAGGGGAAAAATTTAAAGAGTTGGTATTGCACAAATAGGAGAGCAATCAAGTCCACCTTGAGCAATCATTATGACAATAGCCTTTACAGGAAAGCTATGAGTAACTAGGGTTTTGAGAAGAGTTTGCAAGGTTTTCAAAGCAGGGTTCAACATGAAAAGTCACTATGATAAATGATATACCCAAGGGAATTCAAGAATCAAATGCATGATTATCGCAATGATTCCATGACACAAATAGATTGTGCAGTAGGGATTTGAAGTGATCAGTCATTTATCAAAAGGGATATCTTAGGGAAAGAGATGAACACCATTATTGTGGCAGCAACAGTATATCTATTGCTGATTTGTAGATGCCCAGATTGCTCTTAAGATCGCTATTAAAGAAATATTAGGTTTAAGATGAAGATAATCCAGATGATAGTGATATAGAACCATGAAGAAGCACTAAAGGTAAGAATGTGATCATAGTCTACAACATAAGGGAAATAAAGTTACTATGGTAGTCATGAAGACCTCTATCTCAATTAAAGGGTAAATACTTCAAGCAAAAAAATATGAATAACAATCAAACTTCAAAAAACACTAGCAACTATCAATGTTGTTATAGTATAGTAAATAAATCAAGAGACTCCTATAATGTTTCCTTCACAGGGTTTGCTTTCATAGATAAAGTAGAAAATCCCAGTAATTTGGTTTCATGAAGGAAAGCTTACCAGCAAGGAGAACTGATCAAAATTTGCAAGAAAGTCCAGAACCTTCAAACCCTAGCGACGCAACAACATGAAGGCACAGGAAAATGATAGAAAGTAAAATACAAATGAGCCTGTGAATTCTTTTAGGGCTTTTTCTTTTGGTTTCTCAAGGAAACCTAATTTTAGTCGCCTAAGTGATTTTTATCACTTTATTTTATAAATTTGTATTGTGACTAATGTATTAATATCCCCCTTGTATTTTTTTGCATGAGTTTAAAACAAAAATAGAAATGTAAACATTATTAAAGTGATGAATTATAAATTACTTTAATAAATGTCATAAAAATGCAAAAAGGGTGAACAAATCTATAACACATATTAAAGTTGATCTCAATTGATTACTTTAATATTTATTTAGATTGTTTACTCCTATCCCAAAGTCATGCAAAATCAGAAGGGGGGTGAAATTGAGATCTTTAGCCCTGATTTTCAGTCAACTGGAGTGTTTTTGGAGTCCTCTTTGGTTAGACTAGTTGAGAGAAGGAGTTTCGAGATATTTTAGCTCATTTTGGAGCAGTTGTGGACCCCCTTTTGGGGGATTTTCTTCTTTGCTCATAAATCACTTTGGAGAAGATATTTTTGGAGTGCAGTTAGCTGCAAGTGCCACCTCTTGGCACTTTGAGACTCATTTTGTACTTAAGAGAGAAGACTTAGTCTTTTTTCCTTAGTTCTTACTTTCTTGCCTTCTCTTGCACATGCAGAGAGGTTGAAAGTCTTCTAGCTTAGGCATATTTTTGACAGTTATGATACAGTAGCAACTTATTTTCATCTTATTTTTGGCATAAATTCCTTCCATCCTTCAATACAATCAAGTGTTACCTTCTCAATTTCAGATGTTTTATAATATTTTGAATGATTTGATACAAACTTAATGTGTTTTATCAAAAAACCTTTAAATCTCTATCTTGTTCATTATTGCATATACATAGAAGCAGTTAACCATCATAGGTTATAAATTATGCCTTTGTTTTATCTTGCATTCTGAGTTGTGAAAACATTATTTTCCTTCAAACGACATAGATCTTGCAAGCCTTTTTATGAATTACTTATGTGATTAAATTTCCCAAACTGAGTTGTGTGAGAAAATTCATTGAAGGATAGTTGTGAGCCTTTTTTGCATGTTAGTTACATTATTGGTGCAACACCTCCTAGATTTAATTTTCCATTTCAAACAAGCATCCTTCTTACCCTTTTCCCATCAAATATAATTAGTTTTTATAAAATCAAAAGGGGAACCATCCCATAGTTTGGAGATTCACCTTCGCTATGAGCAAACCGCAGGCTTAAAGGTGTTTCAATGTTACATAGGATTGTTGAGCCTCCAAGCTCAGCATCAGGGTGCAATCCTACGTGTTAACAATTTATCTAACCACTCAAAAATTTTCCCCTTCATTTACAATGATGTGATGGGAAAAGATATCTTAGAAAATTTAACTACAAACTTTTTGTAATATCGAGCCAAACTCATAAAGCTTTGGAATTCATGCACGTTCTTCGGTGCTAGCCATTCTAGTACTAATTTGATCTTAGATGGATCACCTGTAATTCCCTCTTCTAGGATTACATGACCCAAATGTTGTACTTTCTTTTGAAATAAGGTACACTTTGAAAGCTTGCCATAAAGATTATGCTCCCTCAGATGTTGGAGAACAATCGTCAAGTGTTTGAGATGGTCTTCCTTATTCTTAAAATAAATAAGAATGTCATCTAAGAAGACTAACACAAACTTGTCCAAACAATCCCTGAACACATTGTTCATTAGGTTCATGAATGTCGCAGGTGCATTCATCAGTCCAAAGGGTAGGATTGCGAACTCATAATGCACATACCTTGTCCTAAAGGTTGTTTTATGAATGTCTTCATCCTTGAGCCTAAGTTGATGGTATCTTGATCACATATCGATATTTGAAAATACCATTGCCCCATGAATCTGATCAAAACATCGATATGTGGTAAGGGGTACTTGTTCTTTATCATTTCTTTATTTAGAAAGCAATAATCTATACATAAGCGTAATGTTCCATCCTTCTTCTTGAAAAAGATCATAGGCACTCCCTAGGGTGATACATTGGGTCTGATTAATCCCTTCAAAAACAATTCCTGAAGTTGAGCTTTTAACTCTATTAGCTCTATTGTTGTCATCTTATATGGAGCCTTGGATATAGTTTCTGACCCTAGAACTATATCAATAGAGAAGTCAAATACTCTTTTGGCAGGTAATCCAAGTAATTCATCTAGGAAAACATTCTCAAATTCTCTTAAAATGGGATATTTCTCCATATTCGATTTCTTTGGTTCCATTATTTCTCTTTCTTCGGCTTCTTAAAGATCATGGGGTTCATAGTAGATCAAGTCATCTTGAAATATGAACTACTTGTACTCATCCAACTTTTCCATTTTAACTGCAAAAAGTTGACAACCCTTTTTTCTTGGCTCTATACATCTATACGATGAAGATTTTCTGCAACTTTACTTCCCTCGGTGTACCTTGCAAGTACACTCTGTTCCCAAGGTCATCTAGAAACTCGACTATTTTGACATAACAATTGACCTTGGCCCTATGCTTCCATAACCAATTCAACCCTAGTACGACATCATATGATCCTAAGGGGGCTACATAAATATTTACTTTTGCTGAGAATGAAAATTCAATGCTTGCCTCAAATAGATATTGCTCTACCTTTGCTCTTGTCTGGTTTGCATATTCTATAGACCAAGACTTTTCCATAAAGCCAACTTTCCTAGATAACTTACTTGCTACTTTAGGAGAAACAAAACATTTTGTAGCACCAGAGTCTATTAGAATTGAAATTGGTATGCCAAGTACCTGGAACCTCTACAGGAGTAATTTGGTACTCTGTCTGCCAATTATCCAACATCGTATGAATTCTTTGTTGGAATGTTGGGAAGGTAAGGGATTCCCATGAGGCTGCATCCCCCGTGTCTTGTTCCAGGACACTAGTTAGTGTAGTGGTCACTGCCATATAAGAAACATCCTCTTACCGGTCCTTGCCTTTTTGTTGGATTTCCAGAATTATCTTTATTTCTTTTGGGGTTGGTGTTGTTGTTGCCCCTACGATCACCCTTAGTCTCGTTATGATTGTTCTAGAATCCCCTATCTCCTTTCCTCTTAAAGTCTTGTCAGTCACCTTTCTTCTTAAAGGTCTGGTTGGTTTGTGACTAGTTATACCTTTTCAACTCTTCTCCTAGTACGCATAAATAGACTTCAGCTTTTGCTCCTGCTTAATGGCCTTTTCATACACTTGGTCCATGGTGGTAGGACCATGTACATCCACATCACCTCCGATCTGGACGTTGAGACCCATTATGAATTTTTGGATCCAAAACAACTCATCCTTTTGGTACTGGGATACGTACTTAAGAAGGCGAGTGAGTTTCTCCCAGTATTCATTTATAGTGGAATCTCCCTATCTTAAATTTTGGAAGTCCATTAATTTATGATTGAAGTACAATTGAGGAAGCCATCATTGACGAAAGATTACCACGAACTCATCCCAAGTTAGATGTAATGAGCTAAGACCTAGCTCCATATTATTATTCATCCACCAAGTGGATACTTTGCTAGACAATTGAAAAGCTCCCCATATGACCTTAGTCACTTTAGAATAATTTATTATTTCAAAGTACTTCTCCATCTCAGTGATTCATGCTTTAGAAACATCCCCACTTGTGGTTCCTTTGAACTTAGGAGTGACTTTTCTCATATCTTGAGATAGTTCTTGGGCAAGCCAATTTCTTTTAAGCCTTTCCAATCTTGACTTAGATTCATCATTACCATGATCACTTAGGGTAGTGCGATCATTGGAATTTTCATCCTCTCCTTCCTTTAGGAACCCCTACTCAGGTCTACTCATTCCCCTAACCTCTTGATCGAGGTGGCCAATCTTGTCTCTTGCTTCATTTAACATAGTTATTATTTGATCCATTTTGGATTAAGAGTTTCCTACGGGTTGACCCACTTCATGACTACCTTCGGGGTTAGTTCTTGTTCGAACCATTCTTACAAATAGTATTCCACCTAGAGTTTTCATTTATGATATACAATTAATTCATATAAAGATTTATTTAACATCTGAAACATTTCAACATTTAACCATTCAATGAAGCAAATGAGAGAAACTCTTACACAAGTTTTTTCCAATTCTTTTTTCTTTTATTTTAATAATAAGGATTTCAATCATCCTTCAATACATAGCTATATATAAGATGACTATTCATAATAGTTGAAGGGAGTATATCCCTCTGATTCACTTTTAGAAACATGGTTGAGGGGAACGTATCCCTCTAATTCATTGTCAGATACAATCACAATAAGCTCAGGAGATGAAGGAGCACAAGGGTCCCTCCTAATCAAAGGTGGACTAACACTCTACTTCGTGGACACATCCCTTGAGAGTGGCAAATAATTAGACTTGGTTGGTAAAACCGGAGGTATGAACTTGGTTGCTTCCCATATTTTCTTCCTCTCCAATTTAATGTGTGACAATGCACTAAGAGTCTCGATATCTCCAAGCCATATCTCTCCACTGAAATTGGTTCCTTCTATGGTTTTAGCTATGGCCTCTCATTCTTTCTCGACTTTCAAGTAGCACTCATTGCCAATAACTAATTTCCTAGACGTCATCTTGAGTTGCACCATCCTAGCACAAGAAGTCCAAACATTAGCTACTAATAATGTTGGATAAAAAGGCTAGCATAATGAGCTCGTAGGTCCTCGTGTTGAACCTAGTAGCTCTAATACCACATGTAACATGCCCAAAGTTTACCCTATTATTTTCACCTAAGTTTTAACTCAAAATGTGAATAACTCAAGTTATCAAAAACATAGAAATAAAATTTTCCTTTTTAATAATACATTTGCACATTGACTTCAAGACCCTGTGTGAGAATTGCCTTAGTGAAATGGAGGGAAAGATTAATGAAACAAATGAAGACATCAAGAAATTATTGTTGGTTAGTCACAACTCGATCAAGAATAGTGTGGATTCCCTGAAGGTCTTATTTGGTAAGATTAGTGAGCTCAGGGAGGATCAGTTATACTTCGTGGAGATGATGGACTGGACCAGTCTTCTAAGGGTAAGGGGAAGAAGATCGGTAAAGATGAGGCAAAAGGCCCATGTACTAGAACTTAGGGAAACCTTAGGAATACCTTTGAGGAGGAAAAGAAAGAATTAATGGACATGGTCAATCTGCATTACAACCAAGAGATTAAGGTGGCTAACACCTTGAAGAATATAAAATAGTGTCTTTTCTATGTTGTTTCCTATTTATGTTTCTTTGTTATTGGTCACTATTTTTTGGCTGTTGGTTTTCTTTTGGTTGTTGTTGATGCTTCAATGTCTATCTCTTTAGAAAAAAAATCGCTTTTGTGATGTAAAGGGTTTTGGGTCCCTTCAAAACTTGTTTTTCCAATATAATCAAAACACATTTGCACATTGAAGTAAACCATTTCACATAATATTACATAAATGATATAACATTACATAATTTTAAGTAAATTAAACTCATCTTTCGAATATAAATTACAACAGATTCAAGATCATATTTACAATTTCATAGCTTACAATAGCTTAATGGTGCAAGAGTATAATGGTAAAGATGTCCACATCTAGATCACACTTCTTATTCTTCTTCTGTTTCACAAGCCTCAGCTACCAACTGCAAGAGTGAGAGCATCACCCAAGTGCTTTCCCTCCAACCACAGACTTAAGAGGTCCCTTGCACATCTCCTAATTGGTAGATGTCCCTACCCTTCAACAAAGAGTTTGGTATGGAAACCCTCTAGAAATTCCTACCTGAGTATGGTGTTGTGTCTTACATAACTAGTAAAATCATGCAATTATGGTTACCTGCCAACTATGCATGACACTTCTGACTAGCTATGCAATTCTGGCGCATTTGGCCAAAGTTTTGATACATATACATACCAAAAGTGTACCCTAATCTTTTCACCTAAGTTTTAACTTAGAATGTGAATAACTCAAGTTCTCAAAAACATGGAAATAAAATTTTCCTTTTTAATAACACATTTGCACATTGAAGTAAACGATTTCACATAATATTGCATAAATGATATAACATTACATAATTTCAAGTAAATGAAACTCATCTTTTGAATATAAATTATAATAGATTCAAGATCATATTTACAATTGTATAGCTTACAAGAGCTTAATGTTACAAGAGTATAATAGTCAAGATGTCCACATATGGATCACACTTCTTCTTCTTCTATTTCACAAGCCTCGGCTGGCAACTGCAAGAGGGAGAGCATCACCCAAGTGATTTTCCTCCAACCACAGACTTAAGTGATCCCCCACACATCTCCTAACTGGTAAATGGCCCCACCCTTCAATGAAGAGTTTGGTATGGAAACCCTCTATAAATTCCTACCTGAGTATGGTGTTGTGTCCTACATAACTAGTATGGTCATACAACTATGAATACCTGCCAACTATGCATGACACTCCTAACTAGCTATGCAATCCTAGCGCATAGTAAATCAACAAAGTGTATGCAATGAATCCTACACTTAATTTGACCAAATTTTTGATATACATATCAATTCCATATTATAAAGAAGTGTTTTCTTAAGTTCACCCACCCCCTTACTCGACTTGGAAACTATATTGACCTGTGAAAACTCTTGTCTTGGTTTGACCTCAAGATTTAGATAACATAAACGAGATTTCATTTAAAAGTGATAACACACTTATATTAATCTAACTAACTAACTAGGTTTGACCCAACCTCTTGAATACCCTATTACACATAATCCTGGGACATGCAACTGCCTGTTATTCAAGTGTTTACCCCAACTTAAAGGGAATAAATTGTCCTCCTACTTTCAAGGATTATGAGGATCTTGTTATCCTTGAATCCAGTTGAGCTTGATTCATGGGATAACCCCTACGAAACTTGTCCATTTCGTAGTCCTGTGCACTCTAAGCACATAAAATGAGGCATAATTTAATTTTCCTTTACACATGGTCATGCCTCGAATGGTCCTCTTAAGTGCTCACCTCGTTTCATTTTTTGAAAACCTTCAAAATGAGTATTTTCTCACTTTGGGTCTTTCGAGAGTTAGAATTTTTTTGGCCCATGTAGGGGCACTATTTTTCAGCACTCCAACATGGAGGAGAAGTTTTGACACACACCGGTGCTAAAAACAACGCCTATGCATGATTGTCAAATTTTTGAATGTTGCACTGGCACTATTTTTTTAGTGCCGGTTCATTTCTCCCGCCTTCGCACGTTTTCTCATTAATGAACATCAAGTTCATTAATATGGTTTTATAAATTGATTTTAGTATCTTTTTAAACCTTTTTTGTTTTCATTTGTGATCATTCAACTTTGTTTCCTCCACCGCACGACCATTACTAGCAGATTAAGGAACCTTTGAAGATCATTTCACAGATTTTTCTTTGTCATCCATCACTAGGGTTTTCTTCTTCTTTGTCTTACACATCATTCCAAGTATGTATAAACTTGTCCCTATTTTATTTTTATGCCTTCGATGGCACTGTATATGCTTTTCTTTTATTTAGATTGTTTATCATTCTATGTGATAATGTTTTTTTAGATTTCTTTTTTCTTTTCATCCTTAAAATTTTGAAGTCATTAGTTGCTTGTTTAAACCCTAGGTCTTGAATTTGGGTTTCATTTTTTGGTTTAGGGTTTAGGGATGTAGCATCGTGGATTTTTTTCTGTGTTTCCTTTGAGATTTTTCCCTATGTAAATGGTGATTTTCACTGAGTGTGCAATCTTTCCAAAACCTAGGATTTTCATTATCATAATACCTATGTTTTGCATCATCATCATTTTTCGCTGATGAAGAAAAATAATCTATACTTATTGCATCATCAGTGAAAACATTGATAATGTAAAACATATCAAATCCTTTGTGTAGGCGGGGAATTACACCGACCTTGCAAAGGGTTTTGCATGTTGTCCAAAAATATAACTCATGTGTAGTGGTGGGGTTTTCCTTTGCCACCACATGATGATCTTCACTAACAAATGCAGTGGTGCAGAAAAACTCAGCCACTACATGATGGTCCCTTAGTGATTTTCCTTATGTAT
>VDFB02024414.1:0-13167 GCA_007258455.2 Sequoia sempervirens
ATCGAATTTTTCAAGCAAAAGGCCAAGGCTTTCCTTTCTTTTGTCATATGGGTCTTTTTGCCTTATCTTCTGAAGAAATTTTTAAGAACTTCATCAAGTTGCAGCAAGTGCTTTTATTTTGCATGTCAGTGAAAACCTCAGTGCATTCATATTTCAGCCATCTGGGTACTTTCCAATCAGTCTTCTGAAGAAAACCCATATCGCAGCCTTTTTTCAAGAAAGTTCAAAAACCTAGGGTTGGTCAGCTTTTTCGATCAAACGCCGTGGTTTTCGGTGAAAACTAATCAACCTGGTCCTTTTCTAATCTTGTTCTGAACAACACCCAGATACTAGCTTTTTTCGAGAAAAATTGAAGAAATTAGGGTTTGATGCTTTTTCAGGCAAAATTCAAAATTTTCAAAAACGGACGATTTGGGTTGTCTTGCATCAATATTCTGAACAAAACCCATATCTCAGGAAAATTTCTCAAAAATTTGTGTGGAGCACAAAAATCAGCATTCTAAAAATAGAAATCGCTCAAAACTTGTCAGAACCTAGGCGAAGTTTATACCATTCTTCAAGTTTTCTAAAATGGAGTATACTTCCCAATGTTTTCAAGACGAATCGCCTCTCTTCACAATTACATCAAAGCCGGTGATCGACTTGCATCATATCAAGTCAGTGTTCGATCTACACGCCTTGGAGAGAGCAGGCAACACTTCAATCAAGAACCTAGGACATTCCGGACTCCTCGCAGCAGCGTCAATCCCTATATCAGTTCAGAGTCTTGAGTTCATAATCGCTTGCATTAAGCATTACAACCCGGCTACTAGGGAGATCCAGTCAGCAGATGGTAGATTGATTTGCAGTATAAAGCCTGATGTGATCGAAAAGTGTTTTTCCATTCCCCCATGGCCTGAAAGCGTTACTCTCTCAAAGGGTGAATGCGAAAGGATATGGAATATGCATAAAGATAAATTTAGTAAGAAGATTGCACAGAGGTGGATGAAAGAAAAACACAAGACCTTGCCAAAGAACATTGGGCGAGGGGAGTTCAAGGACGAGATTGCCATCATCATCACTTTGCTCAATAGGGTCACTGGCTCAAAAGATGCCACCAAGTTTCAACCTTGGATGTTTTACGCCATACCCCACATCATGAAGAAAACCGAGTTCTATGACTGGCCTACTTTGATCAGTGACTGTCTACATCAGCAGATAATAGAATACTTCCAATTTCATGTATTCCACATGGTCTCGTACCTAGTCTACCTGGTGGCCTATCAAGGTCAATTCAGAGGGTTAAACGCCGAGGGGTCATTGAGCGAACAACACATATATCACTACTATCCCCAATTGGAGTTCACGAAGTTGTTGCACCACTACAAAAGGGTGAACGAGGCCTTCTTGATGTATACAGTGCGAGACCTGGACAATGAGCTGCATGTCCGTATATCTTCAGTTGCCAGGGCAGCAATGGCGGAATGGGCGGATTGGTTTATACAGTTTCCTACCTTTACCTATCTCAGGGTCTATGGTTATTCAGGTGCCCCGCTCATGTTGCCAAGGTATCCGTCAGATGAGGTCATCTTCATGGAGTTCTTGAGGCAGGCTCACAGTGTCCACACAGTCTTGAGGAACAAAAGGAAACCCTCCCTCCACTTTCCATTAGGGTTGGGAATTTATACATGCAGGACTGCTGCAGATGCCAAGACAATAGGAGAAGAGTTAGATAAATTCGGCCTCAAATCCTACAGCGAGAGGCGATCTTTTGATCCTCATGCTGTCTAGGCTGGCCGATTGGAGAAGAACTATGATCATATAGCCGCACTTGAAGATTTTTGGGCTAACTAAGCAGATGAGTTCGAGGTGCGGAGACGTAGTTATAGCAGGCTCACTCTCCATCAGATGAAGGACTGCTTAAATGAAGATATAGAAGGGCTATCAAATAATGATGAAGATGTGCTTCTCCCGATGTACACTCAGAAACGAATTGAAGATCAGCCCTTACCACAAGTTAACTGGGCAAATAAGGAATCTCTTTCAATTGAAGACAGAACAAGACAAGTCCTTGAGCATAGTAAGGTTTTCTTGGTCCTTAAAAGGAAAAACTCCGTTCCAGTAGCAGAGCCACCAAGGATAATTCCCTCTTCCTCCAGAGCACAGTCGAAAGGGAAGGGCAGAAGTCAGTCTCAAGATAGCGTCAAAGGTAGTAGATCGAATAAAAATGTAAAAATAAGGTTGGATTTCTCAGGCATAGTCATACAGGAGCAGCCTACAGTTGATTCAGAAGTTCCTCCTGACGAGCCCATACCTCAGAATGAAGCAGAGGAACCACCTACAACACGTGTTTATGTACCTTTGACAGGTTCTTCACCAATTCACATTGATCTTGATATCGAAGATGATGAGGAGATTACAGTTGCACCTCCTGAGGAAGTTAGTAAAGATACTACTGTGTCTTGGCTTGAGAACTCCTTAGGAAGGGTTAGAAGAAGGCCTTCATATCAAGTGAGTATTGACAATCTCGATAACATCTATCAGGAACCTCCTAAGAAGAAGGAAAAGAAGCAAGTTCACTTTGATAGGAATCCTGATAACGAGATAGTCATGGAGACTACAGTGCCCCCAGAAGATAAGAATAGGGATGAGGTGAATATGGATGATTTCGTCATGGTCAAGGCTAATCTCGGTAGAAATACCAAACATGCAGATTTGAGTCTCTTCAGAGTTGCATCAGAAAATCTTCAGGAAAGAGTACTTAAGGATGGAGAGAACAAGGCAGCCATCAAGGCTGAAAATCAGCAGCTCAGGCTTTTCATTTCTGACCTTGTTCATGATTCTTCACAAGCAACCCAATTGCTGCCCCAGGTCTTAGAGACACCAGCTGATCACCATCAGTTAAGACAGCTGGTCATTTGTGGAAAAGAGACTCAGGAGTGGATCGAGAGCTTCATTGTCAGAGGAAAGGAGATCTTGGCACGAATGTTCCAGTTAAGAGAAAACGCTCATGAGCTACGTCAAGGTATCCAAGGATTTGAACAAACACTGGCTGAAGTAAAACCGAGACATGAGATCATCATTGCTGATTTAGACACAGCCTACGGTTCAGCAGTTTCAAAGGAGCACAAGAGATAAATCCTTGCCTGGAGAGAGCATCATGTTTTCAAAGTTAAAACCTATGAGAGGATATCTGAAGAATTCATTGCCTACAGACAAAGGGTGGTTGAAGCTCTTCTTTTCATCAGCGAATTCGTCATAGAAATCCCTTCTCAGTACAGTCTTGAAGATGGTTCCTACATCGGGCTTGAGGAAGTGCAAGTTCAGTTTCAGAGTGTTGTTCACAGTTGCAGTCCAGTTGGCGGAAGGATAGGCCATATTTCAGTGATGTCAGCAAAGTTCGATAAAGCGGCCAATGAGGTCGAAGATTTCCTGAGATCTATTGCAGATGCTGAAGATATTCTTGAAAAGCGGTGCTTTGTTGATTGATGGCATAGATGCACCGAACCGGGACACAATCTCTAACTTCCTAGCGGATGTGATCGAGCTTTAAAGCAGCTTTCTTCTAGAAGCTTTCTTTCCCGCTTTCTTTCTATTCTTGGAATGATCCTTATCCATTCTTTGAGAAGAGAAAGAAGATAAGATGTAATAGTTGGCGTTTCCCGCTTTTTCTGCTTTCTAGGGTTTTAGATGTTATCCTCTTTCTAGATTTAGTAATAAAGCTTGCTTGCTGAGCAAGCCCTAGATTGTGAAAGCAAGGAGATTTTAGGGTTCCCTACTCCTCTGCTTCTCTATAAATAAGAACCTTTGCTCATTTAGTTTCTTTTAACCGTGCTAGTGAGAACAAAACGCTGAGCCTATTGTGCCTTCTATTTGTTACTCAAGTATTGTTCAATTGTGTTGTGATAAGCAAATTGTTGAGTCTCTTTAGCCAACAAGGAGTTAGTGTGATTGTTGTTTTCTATTGTGTTAAGAATAAGTTTGCAAGCCTCTTTAGCTGCAATTTCTTGTTCAAGGCATGTTAGAAGTGAGCTTTGTTCCAGAGATTTGAGTAATAAAATCATGAGCCTCCTTTGCCTTGGTCGAAAATCTCAGATTTCCGTTATTTATGTTCCGCTTTTATGATCTTGATTTCAACTTACAGTGAAGTGTGTAGGTGTTTGTTGAGAGAGAGGTTATTGAAGCACTTTGTCAGAAAATCTACCTTGTTTATTTCTGATTTCTCTTGCTCTGCTATTACTTGAGAAGTTGGGAATGTCTCTAGTTTAAGTTAGTCGTAGTTGAAGTTCTTTAAATCAGAAAATCTCAGCTGCGGCGTTTGTGTTTAATAAACCTTGTGCTCTAAGCTGATCAAAAAGATAGGCAACTTAGTTTAGTTTACTTTCTTTCAAACACCATCAGCAAGAGGGAGCTTCCCCTCCTAATTTGAAGAGCAGTTTATTTGTGCATAGCTGTCCGTTTTCAAATCCGCATTCCAAAGGTGCGAATTTAAACGCCAACACATTGCTTGTGTGCTCCCAACTCCTATACTTCTGCAATTTTGAATATGACTTCTAAGATCAAAGAGATGAAGTATGAATTCAAGACGGTATCCCCTCCATCCAAAATCATATGTTCTTTCAAGGACAAGCAGATACTGATTTGGGACGTGTGGATATGGAAGAATTTTTTACGGAGAGTTATGTTGTTGATGGAACCACTCGCACCAAGTGCATTGCTAATAGTGGGATTATCCAAGCTGCTACATTTCCCACATCTATCCAATTACCTGATCTTGTCATCACTTTTGCCAAACACTACGACCAACAAATCAAAAACATTTTGGTCTTGCTGATGAGGTACTCTTGGACATCACCGTAAGACTTTTCAAATTCCTCATCATGCAGAGCATGTCACATTAATTGTTGATGAAGGCACAAAATTTATCAACTTGGATCCTAATATGTGTTTAAAAGTCATTAATAAAAAATGGCTAATAAAACAAAGGATCTCTTCTTCAAGGTTGGCCAAAGTAGTATGTAAGAGTGACTTTAAAATCAAAATCAATGATTTGATTACTTTGTTAAATAGAATAGTTGGGAACCCAAGTGCCAAAGAGTTCAACAATTGGATGTTTAGATTCATTTTTTGTGATTATTGAAAACAAAGGATAGATTGGGCAACTCTCATTAGTGATACACTCCATAAGCAATTGTCAAAGGTTCAAGATGCCAAGAAGTTTTATATGACATCTTACTTGGTGTATCGTATGGCAAGAAGAGTTGTGTTCCCTAGGTTAAATAGAATCAGCACAATTATTGTCAGACAACAGAAAGTTCACGAACATTACCCTCAATTGAAGTTCAAGGAGAGTCAAAAAGATTTTAAAAGAGTAAATGATGCTTTCATGTTTTACTTGATCAGATGGATGGAAAATGATATCAATAAATGCCTATCTCTTGATGCTACAATTGTGATTGCGTCATGGGGGAATTGGCTTATCCAATTTCCAACTTTTACAGATATTAGAACAAGTGATTCCACAGGTGCACCATATAGATTGCCCAAATACACGAGTGATAAATTGGTATTGTTGGAGCTTATGAAGTAGTTATGTGAAGTCTACAAAGTTTATTCTAGCAAACACAAGCCTAGTGTATCTTTTTGTATTGTCTTGAGCCAAAACAAAATACAAATTTGATTCTTAACCTTCCACAAACACTTATTATTTGAATAACAACACTATCAGCCCTATCATTCACTCAAATCTTAGATAACTCAGGTTAAAATTACTGTTTATGCATCAGAAATATAATTACATTTCGAACAGCAAATGACAAAAATAATTCCCAATCTTATTATCACAATGGACAGCAAATAACAGGCATAAATCCTGATCTCTTTCCTATGACAATAGAATCTGAAAATACGTGCAAAATATATTGTAACCTCATCAAACATAACAGCACTAAACTACGATGAACATACCCACAACAAACAGCAAACAGCATCAATACAATGCGGTTGAATCCACAAACAATGGTTGAATCCGCAAACAATGACGCTCTAATGCAATCTCTAAGTGAGTTCGTCCTCCAACCAAAGGGGTGGTGTCCTCTGACCTTTAAAATCAAAGGGATTTCATCCTTTGATCTCTAATAGGTCTACAAGTTTTCATCCTCAAGTCCACACACTCGAAATGAAAGCTCAAAATGGATTATGAAAGGAATTTGCTTAAGTGTAGATGATGATCCTAGATGAAAACATTTGCTCTTTTATATCCTCTACAAATAGACAAGTCGGCCACTATGCACACCCACAACTTCAAATTTGAATAATGATCATGGGTGAGAAAGATTCCATTTTGAAAATAATGGGGCCAAAAACATACTACTAGAAACAATATGACACATTCTAGGAAGTTAGGAGGGAAACGGAAACATGGGAAAAAATATCAAGGATCAAGGGTCGGCTATAACACAAGACTCAACTAAAGGACGAAGCGTCGTGGGTCAAGCAACGGGAATGATAGGGTGGAGAAGTCTGAAAAATACAACAACGAGGTGGGCGACAAACAAAAGGCATGACAAGATGGAGAAATCTGAAACTTGGACAGGAAGAAGGGAAGAGTGGAGTTGGAAGGAAAGACATACTCGAGAAGGGAAAACACACAACAAATGGAAACAAGGAAAATACAAGTACAAACCTAATATGTATAGACATGGATTGACTAGAAAATGGGACATAACAAGTCTACCCTACTCAAAATTGCATGTCCTCAAACAATTGCAAGTTTGGATGTTCCAATATCTATGGGCCTTCCCAAGTGCATCCTCCACCAAAAGATCTTTGCACCAAATTAGGTACTCCTTGGTGCTTTTGTTTCTTAGCTTCCTCTCCCTTACATCCATGATCGTTTCGGGAATCAAAACCAATTTACTATCTTCATCAATCGAAGGCAACTCATCTGAGGGCTCTATATGTTTGCCTAGCGCCTTTTTGAGACAAGACACATGAAATACTTTGTGTATCTTGCTTCCCTTCGACAAATCCAACCCATAGTCCACTTCACCAATCCTTCTCGAAATTCTATAAGGCCCATAGAAACACAACTTGAGCTTTTTTGCCCCACTTGCCTCCAAGGAAGACTGCTTGTAAAGCTACAATCTCACAAAAACCATGTCTCCAATCTCAAATGTTTTCTTGATTCTATGATGATCTACATACATCTTCTATTGGTTTTGAACTTGCTAGAGATTAATCTTGAGTTACTTCAAAATTTCTTGCTCTATTTCATCACATCACTTGCTCTAGGTACCTTACTATCCACCAAAATGAGATCAATGAAGCTTCAAGCTTCATACTATACAAAGCCATAAACGACATCATCTTGATCAACATGTGGTAGGTGGCGGTGTAACAATGCTCCCGCAAGTAGAGCCACTAATCCAAGTCTTTTGCTGATCAGCAACATGATTTCTCAAATAACCTTTCACCCATTTGTTCATGATCTAGGTCTCGCCATCTTTTTGCGGGTGGTAGCTAGTGTTGGGGGTGAGCTCAATTCCTGTTCAAAAGGAAGAGTTCTTGCCAAAAAAAAACTCATGAAGCAACTATCTCTATCACTCACAGTGCTCTTGGGTAGTCCATGGACTTTCATTACTTCCTTGAAGAACAAATCAGCCACTTGTGGTGCCTTAAAATATGAAGAGATGGCAAAGAAATGTGCATACTTTGTTAGTCTATCCACAACAACATATATACAATCCTTAGCTTGGACTTTAGGTAGTCCCCTAATGAGATCCATCGACACTTTCCCATTTATGCTCCAAGATTGGTAAGGGCTGCAAAAGACTTGTTGGAAATGTCTATTCCAGTTTATTCTTTTGACAAATGATGCATTCTTTGATATGGGTGAGGACATCATCCTTGAGTCCCTTCCAAATGAAACTTTCCCTGATATATTTGTAGGTCTTGAAATACCTAGGGTGGCCCACCAAGAGAGTATCATGAACTGCCCACAAAATCTTCCCCTTCATCCTTGATCCCAACACCAAGTAGACTCTTCCCTTGGAGAGAATGATTTTGTTGCTAATAGTGTATTTGATAGCTTCCCTTCCAACACATTAGTTGCGAACACATTCTTGGCATACTTTATTATGATTTCATTCTTCCAATCTGCAATGATCTAAGACATGAAACACAAAATCGGCCTTTTGGACAATGCATCACCAACAACAATATTTT
Source organism: Sequoia sempervirens (assembly GCA_007258455.2). NCBI lineage: Eukaryota > Viridiplantae > Streptophyta > Pinopsida > Cupressales > Cupressaceae > Sequoia > Sequoia sempervirens. The sequence continues at coordinate 8,206 of VDFB02024414.1, forward strand.
CCTTTGGTGTACTCAATACCAAATTCATACCCTTGAAGTTTGCTCACCCACTTTTGTTTCCGCTCATTTAGATTCTTTTGATTGAGAAAATAACTCAAACACTTATGATCAATTTTGACCACAAATCAACCATCCACCAAGTATTGCCTGCTGAAATTTTAATTAAAACTTCAAAGGGTTCTTGGTTACAATCCTTGGACTATGAAGGGATTCCCTTCCGCTATAGACGATGTTTTAAAACAGGTCACGCTGCTGCACAATGTTGTTTCGAGAAAAATGCTTCAACTTCTTGGTGGAAAGGTGCCTCTCAAAAGCATTACACGGTTGAGAAGAATGTTGATCAACAGAGGAGCTTTTCTGAGGTGCTTGCGTCGGAATCACAAGCTCGTGAGGAATCCCCTTTGGATGTCACTTCTGGTGGGGTTGTTGATACTGAACATCTTGTGAAAACCCCTATTGTTCGTAAGGTGGATGCTTCTGAATCACTAGGTCTTGGGACGCCCCCTCCGGTCGTCTCAAATGGCGGGGTCGCTAAGGCAACCCCTATCGAGTCATCGGCTGCCATTTCTGGGGAATGTGCTTCGGCTTCCCTATCTGGTGGCTCTTCAGAAAAGTCTTTCTCTATGCTAAGGAATCAAAATGTAAATCCTAATACTTTGACTGCTGGCTTTCATCTTCATGAGAGTTGCGAGCTGGCGTGGCACGGTAAGGCAACGCAAGTTGAAGATGGTTGGATCATAGTTAAGGGAAAAAAGGATAAATCCTCTCGGTCATCTTTCGATAAGACTCTTCGCTCCCACAAGAAAAATGTTAAATGTAAATCTTAATTGGTCTTGTTTTGGAGCTGGTCTTTTTTGCTAGCTGCTTCCTGTCTTTTCTGCAGCCTTGCTCTTTTTTGTTAAAGGGTTCTGGATCCCTTCAAAATCTGTTTTTCCCTATATCAAAAACATTTCAATTATCATAGATGGAGAACCGTCTTTCCACCTCTATGAACTCCTAACTCTCAAAAGCAATCGGCTACTTGTTCTACATGAGCATGGCACCAATTCCTTCTCCTAATGCATCACATTCCAATGTGAAAGGAAGAGTGAAATCTGAAATTGCTAACACAAGACATGAGCTCACTACCTCTTTTAGTCTATCAAATGCTTGTTGTGCATCCCCAATCCACATGAAAGCTACCTTCTTTGTTAGGTTATAAAGGGTGTATCTAGTTGGGAGAAACTCATAACAAATCGCCTATAGTATCTGTAAGGCCGAAGAATCCTCACAGTTGTGTCAAGGTCCTTGGGAGAGGCCATTTCCAAATTTCTTTGATCTTCCACCTACACTCCCTTTCACTAATGATGTGACCTAGATACAAGATCTCTATCATAACGAACTCGCACTTTGACTCCTTTACCATACAATAGCCTCCCTATTGTGTATGAATAGGGTTTTCTATTCATAATCTTATTAGTAACATGAACTAATAGATGGAGAGCTACAAATAATAGTGCTTGAGTCCATATAGTAATAAGATATATGGACTAACCTAGTCCAAAGACCTCAGTTAACAAAGACCCCAGTTTCTTTGTTAGGTTTTACATAATCATTATATAAGATATAACACATTAATATTAATTATTTCAAAATATGTAAATCTTAATTTACATTTTAGATTTATAAAATAATATTATATAAATATATTCTTTAGACATTTCATGAAGAATATTATTACTATGTGAATAATATTAAAGATTCCTTCACTTGCACGCTTCCATAAGAAAATGCATACATACATAAATACATATACATATACATTTAACAGCTAGGGTTCAAGGTCCCCTTCAAAACCTATTTGTTGCAGCATGGGTAGTCTAGTTAATCTTTCAGAGGTTGTTGTTGTTTTCCTATTGATTGGTTGTGTATTATCTTTTAGCAGTGTTCCTTAGACGGGGTTTCAGGTCCCTTCAAAACCTATTTGCAAAGGGTTTCGGGTCCCTCCAAAACCTATTTTTCCCATAATCAAGACTACATGTTTCACAAGGCATCAAGTTATGTACCACCTTGTGGTCAATTAGGAGATATCCTAACAATTATAGATACAATATAATAATTTCTCACAATAATTAAAATATATTAGAAAAAGAAGTCAAGTGGGAGACACAATTTTGGATTCAAGTTTGAGTACTATATTGTAGTATCATTCAAATGTTATAACTTGCATATTTGTAATCAAAGTGGTTGATACCTAACATGTTGGAAGCCCATTGTTATATATTGAATAATTAATTCATGACTGAGAATCAATAAAGTTCATATGGTTATTTCATTGAATTTTTTCTATGTAATTGTGTGTTGTTTCATTTCAAATGGTTTGATAATCCTTCATTAGATCCTTTCTCCATGACTAGATTAGTAGTTATCCACATTTATATTTGATTTGATTAATCCTACCACACTATTTCTTATGTTTTTTTAGAATATAAACATAGGAAACTAGGGTCTTAGTCCCTTACAAAAAGAAGAAAACAAGAGGGAACAATAGCTAAGAAAAACAACTTACTAACCAATTAAAAAACTAGCATCAACTAAACAGCATAGCTTCAAAGTGTTTTACAAAAATAATAATCTTAATAGCTACCAAAGGAGTTACAAATCTACCAATAAAATAAGAAAACATGGAAAACCAAACAAGATCTACCCCAGTATAGCATGAGGACAATATCAGAGTAGTAGATGTTACACCTCATACCAATTAGTGAGGTTTTATAATTCTTGCATAAGGATTTCATTTTTTTCCTAGGGAGCACTATCCCAATTCTTCTCCTTTGTATCAACCTGTTTCCATTATGAATAAAAAATGTTGGTAGCCCCACTAGAAATCAAAGCATAATAAACAACGACAAGTTGATGGCAATCATTCACAAGGCTCTCATAGCTTGCAAAAGAGCCAAGGGTAAAAGGGATCCCAAAAACAACTTTTCAGCAAATTCGTGGTATGACAAAGAGTGTAAGGTGGCTAAAAGGAGTTTGAAAATATCGAGAAGTGAACAAGCAAATAAGAAACTATATGAAAAATTAGTAAGATGAAAAAAAGAGGAATACATGATAGTAAGGAGGGAGCTAATTTCTCTTGGAAAGCACAATCCAAGGGGTTTTTGGAGAGAATTGCAACAAGCTAGAGGTACTACTGAGAATAGCATCACAAACATCTAATGGTTAGATTATGCAAAATTACTGTATGAAAGAGACCTTGAGGGAAAATCACCCAGTCCTTTTCAACGTAAATATCATGACCTTGGTTTTGCTATGTTGACCTGCATTCCCACATCCTGACAAAAAAGTTCCAAAGCATTTAGATGCTCTTGAAGACTATCTTCTGAATTTGCCATTAAAGTAAGGTCATTTGCATACAACAACAACTTGATCACAAAAGTGGCCAAAAGAACACCATCACCACCCCGCTTGTCCAACCACTCTTCTAATTTGTCTATGTACAGCCCAAACAAAGTGGGGGACAGAGGGCAGCCCTGCTTGACACCAATGTCGCTCCTGAAGCACTCAAAAAAACCTGCCTTTGATTCTGATTTTGGCCTTCACTTGATCATAAAGTCTGTGGACAGCAACCCTATATTTTTTCGGAATTCCAAGTTGTTCCATTATGTCCCAAAGTTTGTTTCTAGGTACTATGTCAAAAGCCTTTTTGAAGTCAACAAAACAACAAAAAACCTCACTACCCTATTTATCCCAAACTTTTTCAACCATGTGTCTGAGAGTAATGCAATGGTCAATAGTAGAATGCTTTGGTCTAAAACCAACTTGCCCTTTCACCCTTTTATCTTCCTTCTCATCCCAACGACTGATTCTTTGTTCCACCATGCTCCCAAAGAGCTTCCCAAAAAGAGGATTAATCATTATAGTGTGATAATTTGACGAGTTGTTGACATCGCCACTCTTGTGGAGAGGGATAACAACGCTCGTGGTCCAATTTGTTGGGAAACCATGTTGAATGACCCTATTGAAAATATTTTTGATATACAGTGTCAAGAGCTCTAAACCCCACTTCAAATATTCAGCTTGCAACCCATCAATGTGTCGGGCCTTGCCCACTGCTAAAGCTTTAATACCACTCTTGACATCCTTTGTGGAGAACAGTTTATCATTAGAATTAATTGTCGGAGGGTAGGTTTGCGGCTCAGTGACCTCACAATAAACATCCTCTTCGGTAGAACTCCTAAGTGGGATGGTGCTCATAATATTCAATAGATGGCTTTCTAGCAAAATGCTTTCATATCTGAGACTTCGGATGCATGTATTTTTGATGGAGTAAATGAAGATATCTAAGTTATGGATTAAGATTTTGGATCCTTCAAAATCATTTTCCCTATATCAAAAACATTTCAATTATCATAGATGGAGAGCAGATCTTTCCACCTCTATGAACTCCTAACTCTCAAAGAAAATTAGGTACTTGTTCTACATGAGAACAAATCTAATTGCTTCTCTTGATCCATTACATTCGAATATGAAAGGAAGAGTGAAATCCATAATTGCTAATATAGGACACTAGCCCATTACCTCTTTTAGTCTATCAAATGCTTGTTGTGCATCCCAATCATGAAGGGAATTATGGTATTTGGGCTTAATTGTGATGAATAATTTTTATGTTTCTCTCCAATCCCTACCATGATTGGTTATTGAAAAAGAATTTATAGATTGGATTCAAGTTTAAGTTGTTATTCATTATTTCATAAATGTTAATAGTTCATTTATTCTTAAGTTCAATATCTATTATAGAATTTACCATGGAATATTATTTGTAAAACAAGTTTATGTTGTGTAATTGTCACCTAATGCAAATTCAGGCATACTCCAAGTAGGGGACATTACACAGATCCAAGTCTGATTGGCTCACCTTCATGGTTGAAAGTCAATCTAATCACCTTGTTGATCTCCATCTTAATGAAACACTAGAAA
>VDFB02024415.1:0-17610 GCA_007258455.2 Sequoia sempervirens
CTTGTTCTGGTTCTTCAATTGAATCACCCCAATCAAAAAATCCTCCCAAGATTTCAATTCAACATCTTCATACTTCTTAAGCCAATCACCCAGACCCATAATCATGGGAGGGCCTCTATTTTCAACTTTTCCATCAAATTGATTCTTCAGGTGATTCCTAAACTTTTGATCTAGTGGTAGAAAAACCCTATTGTTTGCGTAAATGAATTTATGTAGATCTTTAGAGTACCGCCCTTGAAATTGTTCGACACATCTTGGACATTTTATTATCCCACACTTTGTTTGACCCTCTGAGTTCAATAAGTAATGTTAACAACATTAAAATAGTATAAAACTAAATGTAGAAAGTTGGGATGAAAATAAATTATGAGTGTAAATACATAAATATTTTATCTTACTAGAACAAACACCAAGTCCTAGGAAATCACGAATATTCCAACATAGCACACCATACAACATGAAGGACCTATTTGATGGAGGATGTGATATGTCATACATTCTTATGCCTTTCCATAGTAGTTGCATCTCATCAATAAAAGGCACAAGATAAACATCCATGTTTTTAAATTGATGTTTTCCTGGAACAATGAGAGTCAGCATAAGGTACTCCTTTCTAACACTCATCCATGGGGGAATATTGTATACTATCAATCCGACTAGCCAAACACTATAATTTGAGCTTAGGAAAGAGAATGGGCACACTCCATCAATTGCAAGACGAAACCTGATACTACGAGGTTCATCTTTGAATTTTCTTGGCCATTTTTCCTCTGTGTTTTATTGCTTTGGAGTCAACCAGAATTTGCATGAATCCATCTTTACTCATGTTCTTTGCATGCTATTCCATCAATTGTGCAAGTGACTTGCAATGAAACATTCGTTGAAGTCTAGGTATAATTGGCATGTGACATAAAACCTTCTTTGGAACTGTAGGACCTTGTACATTTGTATGATATCTCTTCTCTTTGCATACAGGTCATTCTGCCTTGTCCTGATATTCATCTCTATATAAAATGAAATCATTAAATTACATGAATGAATTTTCTTATATTCAATCCCCAACTCAACCAACAACAAACTAGCCTCTTTGCAAGTTGATGGCAACACATTCTCTTCAGGGAATATTTTAGTTTTTAGTGCCCTGTAAGATTTCCAGATTAAATTAATTGAATGTTTAAATTATGATGAACATGTTTGATATGTCAATCTATACTAGGATTGTTTATATACAATATATGGTTTTAAAATCCCCTTACAGAAATATAAACGAAGTCGATGAATGTTTACGAATTGTGTACACCAATTGACAATGCAAAGTAAGAAATAGATTTCAACTCACTTCAGTAGGGTAGTGAATCCTTTGTTTGACCAACCAAATAGTGACTTGATTTCTAATAATATTAATGTGCATGCTAGTTGTGAGGTTCTACTTGCACCCGATTTGAAAATGGGTGTCTTTGTTGCTTGCTTGATGGAGTCTTTCAGGTTGTTATCATCAACATTGCGTTGGTGGTAATTACCCCTACTATCATCGTTACTGTCAGCCATATGATCATTATTGTCATCATTATTTCCATCCCCAAAGAAACCTGTAAGCATTTCATTCAATCCTTCTTCATGCACTACATTTTCCCTATCATGATCATCATCATTAAGACTAGGTGGCATCTCATCAATGTATGCATATCTCATCATCTCTTCAAATTTCTCAGGTGCTAGAAATCTCTTCAAACTTTCTCTTTTCGCCCTAGTATTGTTTAAAGGATGGTTTGGATAATCCCGTCCAAATCTTAATAACCCAATTGGATCATGGGTATTAGTATGTGTTTCATCAACATCTTCTACCTATCAACAAACACAAACATTATTTAATGTTTTCCAACAATTGGATAAATCATAAATGTATCAATTTCAAAGAAATATAATCAAATATGGCTTTAAAAATATAAATATAAATTGTATGAACATATATACATCAATTGGATAATGGAACATTATTTTATAGACTACCTTTTTTATACAATAATTTAAATAAAACACAATTTTGACAACATAGTTTATAAAACATCAATCCACACTCATTTATTATTCTTTGGTTTTTTTCCCTTAAGAACATCCTTAGGGCAACCTTGTTCCCTTTTTTTTCACACACGAGTGCATTTTAAGAAGGGGTAATCAATCAATAACTCATCCCCAATGGTAAGGTCCTTAATAGCCTCAACCATTATCAATCTATCAACCTCTCTTTCCATATCTCCATCTTTATCATTTATAACCTCAACAAATTGACAATTCGGTCTTACATTAGGGTCCCTTCCCTTACTACTATTTATAAATCCTGCAATATTTTTGTGTGTGCATGCACGCCCATCTATATAAATAAGATGACCTCTATTAATTTATTTTACACTTTCCAATTGGAGACGATGTGTATACATATTTGAATTTAGACCATATGCTGACATGCTAGGCTTATATTCTGCTAGCCTTCTCCATTCAACACTGTAATATGATGGACCATAATATGGAATTAATCTCCTAGTTGTTTGTTCTGAATTATTTCTATGTTTAGATCCCACATGTACATTTTGGAAAATAAAGAGGCTTGGATTCACTCCATGAATATTGGAGGGTCATATCATGTAGCTGTATCCCCAAAATTGAAACACCTTGTACACTCTAGGTAGTTGTTGATCACTAGACCAAGCACAATATAGTCGATGATCAAATGTCTCTTTGTAAATTGATCTCAAACTTAGGGGAAATTCATCATCTCCATCACATTCATTCTCATAGGGTATGTATTCCACCTTCCCCCTGTCTTTAAGCAAATTATGCATCCAAAAACGGTTCTTGTTCTGTGACTTGTTTTCATCAGTTCCTCATCTTCTGAGCTGGTATATTGGCACATATTTTTGTTAGATGTATCATTTGATAAATGATCATTGCCCTCTAGGTTGGAAGTTGATGATCCAAGAAACTTTAAACCAAGAACTTTATCTTGCAAGTATCCATTGAGAAAAAAATAGTTATTTAAATAATATAAAACAATGTTTAAACGAAGTATACATATTATTTATATCAAATTGGAAAATTCCTTACCACAATTCCTATTGGATTTGAATCGATTGTAGGAGGAATACTACCAACTGGAAGCTCATCATATATGTAATGTCTTTGTACAATTGCTCATTTGAATTGTTTCTTTCCATGACATACATAACATCCACAAACAACAATTTTCTCAAAGTATTCATCCCATGTACTATAGTCCTGACCAACCTCTTGTTCAATGCAATCATCTATTGTGTCTAGAAGATCCATTATCATATCCTCTTCCACCCACTTTCATCTACGTGATTTAATAGTTTTAGGTCCACATCCACATACATATCTTCTTCTTTTGCTAGTTGAACGCTTAGGCTCTGCATTTACTCCAATCTCCATCTAAAATTCAACAACATGCATTAATTTATGTCAAGATTGGATAATACATTATAAATTTCAATAATACTATGAAAAAAGATGGACGTATCAAAAAATTCCATCAAAACATTTTTTCGTAAGTTAAGTCAAAATTTGAGTACCTGATGTCCCGCTTCATCCGTTCTGTCCTCATTTGATATGACACAATCTGTTGCCATGGCCTCGTCTCGCCCCTATAATACACAACATAGTAAATAATGTTTACTACACCAATTATATCATTTCAACGAATATGCTATCCAACACAAAACCTCACTTTAGTCATATATTTTCTCAAAGTATTCATCCCATGTACTATAGTCCTGACCAACCTCTTGTTCAGTGCAATCATTTGTTGTGTCTACAAGATCCATTGTCATATCCTTGAACACCCACTGTTTTCTATGTGATTTAACAGTTTTAGGTCCACATCCACATCCACATCCTCTTTTTATAGTTGAACACTCAGGCTCTGTATTTTCTCCAATCTCCATCTAAAATAATCAACAACATGTATTAATTTATGTCAATATTGGATAATACATTATAAATTTCAATAATACCGTGAAAAAAGATGGATGTATCAAAAAATGCCATCAGATAATTTTTTCCTAAGTTAAGTCAAAATTTGAGTACCTGATGCCCCACTTTAGTCGTTGTGTCCTCATTTGACATGACACAATTTGTTTCCATGGCCTCGTCTCGCCCCTATAATACACTACATAGTAAATAATGTTTAGTACACCAATTATATCATTTCAACAAATATTCTATCCAACACAAAACCTCACTTTAGACATATATTTCACACTTTAGATGACTCGTCTAGTTGTATAGGGGTCATTTCCAAGTTCACAAATCTAACCTCTATTAGCTATGCACCCACAAAATTGACATGGGATAAGGAATAGATAAAATAGGGAACCATGATTTCTCCCTTGGTACATATGAAGATGAAGTCAATTTAGGATCAATTTATTTATCAACTTCCAAGAAAAATACATCATTTTGCACTGCTAGGCGCTAAATTAGGCACACTTTGTGCTTCCTTTTGCATCCCAAACATATTACATTTTTTTGGTTGGAAGTGGCACTAAATTAGGTGCACTTTGCTACGCTGACTATAGCGCCGACTACTGAATCAAGAACAAAAATTTAAAACTTCCCATGTCAAGAAGGAAGAGATGATAGGAGAAAAAATCTGCACGAAGGAAGAGAGGAGAAAAAAGGGGAAAATGACGTGAAGGTGGGCTATAAGCAAGTAGATCATAAATTCGATTTAGTTTGTGAGACCATGGTAAGGTTACAATTTATTTTTTTCATTCCCACAAATATTTTTGTTTGGATTAAATGGAGATTGTGAAGAAAGGGTTTTGAATATTGTTTTGTTTACACGTGAATCGTTCAAGTCTCATGTGGTTGCAAAGGAGGAGGGTAAAATTGTAGACATTGCATTATTTCCTCCACATTCAAGAGTAGTGAACACGTTTTTAAAACCCCAATGCCCCGGTTCGCTTATCATTCCCATCCCAAGCTTTCAGTTTCCAATTCAATTTCAGACCTTCCATTAAAAAGTAGTCGAGTGCTTTCAAGACAAGTCATTAAACTGCATCCACCCCACTGCAGCCAGGTCCAGTGGGAACAGAGGTTGGTTGAGACAATACGAGGAAATAGGGCTTTTGAGATGACAACTGAATAATAGATCATTTCCTCAAATTTGTGAGACCTTAAGGCTTAAATTAGCTATTACTAATTTTCATTTATTCTTTTACAGAACAATGAGTTCGTGGTTTCGAATTGATTGTGTGCACACATTCATTTTATTTCTAATCAGCGGATGCAACTTGAGCATGGGACCTATCTATGTTAACTCTCAATAAAACCACACTCCATGCCCTTTTTATCCCCCAAAGATTACCATTCTATACAGGTGTGCAAGCATTGATTTTTTTACAATACATTTGTTTCATTTTGCATATATTTATATCCTTTCAAATATATTTATATTTTGTACAAGTGAGCAAGCAATTGATTCATAGGCATCTAAATCTAGAAAGAGATTCATTCAAGGTAAAAATTTCATACCTGATAGTTTGTATTTCGTTTTCCTCCACAGACTGGACGAAAATAATTTTCCCTAGGTCGCCTCAAAATGTCAAGCGATAGAGGGAAGAGAACAAAGGGAGCAGACTATGGCCACAATGAGGTAATTCATTGTCAATTTATAGATTTGTAAATGTTTCCCTTGTTTCTTTCATTTTTTACTTTTTATTTTTTTATTTTTAAATTTCAAAGAAGAAATTTATTTGATATATATATATAGGGACATGTGACTGACAAAGATAAAGAGGCATTGGCTTCCATATTGGGGGTAGAGGCAATGAAAAATTTGGATGATGTGTGTTGGACAATGCTTGTCAGATACATAAAAAATGAATCTAGTGAAGCCCCTCAAACATTGCAACCAGATCAACCATGTCAAAGGGAATCAATTGATTCCCCAAGCAATCCTAGATCGAGCAAAATATCCAGGAGGAAATAAGTAACAGTAAACTCTATGAGTGTAGAACATGGAGCAGAGGCTTCCATTGTCCCACCCACTCCTAGGACACAAACTTCTTCCACCATGCCAAGTTTTCATTCTTGCATTGGTACCTACAATACCAAGATCGAATATGATGTGGTTTTAGGGGAAGTCCGAATGACAGATGCTAAAAAAGGGTTTGTGAATAGGTTGAAGGAATCATGCCTTCAACGGCTCAAAGACCATCTACATTTTCCATTCTCAAAGATACCCATGCACCTACAAAAAGTAGTTATCAATGAAATGGAGACTGAATTTAGCACAGGTTGGTCTGTGAAGAAGCTAAAGCTACAAATGTATCAAAATTGCAATATATTTCGGTGCAACCAAATAGAGAAGATAAAAAAATCCCTCTCGAGCTAAGGCTAAAAAAGGCCAATTGATGTAAGTGTCAAAGCATGGAAAGAGCTTGTAAAAGAATATGAGAAGTCTGAAGCATGGAGGAAGTCTGGTGAGGAGAGTACGCAGGTATTTGAATTTTCTCATAAGATTATATAAAATTTATTAAACAATTTTTAAATTTTATTTGTGCATAGTTAAATTGAATTAGTATATGTTTTAGGACAAGGCCTCCAAGGCCAGACTTCAAAAACTTTGTGCCACACATCACAGTGGCCAGAAAGGTTTACAGGCCTTGATCTATAAATTTGTAAGTATATTTAATATGTTAAATGATATTTTTTTTAATTCCCTAGGAAAAATTAAATGATTGCATATTAATTAGTTTAACTAGTCCATGTGCCATGTTTTGACAGGAGGAGAAATATGGCCAACATCCAAAGCAATTTGAAAAGGAAAAGTTACAAAGCAAAAAGTGGGCCGATTTTTTAATCTGGATGGAGAATGAGGTATCAATAGTTGACTTTCAATAACTTAGTTGGATATTGTTGTGTTAATATGTCAATTTGCATTTCTTGTGTTGAGTTGTTTATTGATGCATAGGATGAGTTCTAAAGTGCTTCTGTTGGCCCTAGATCCCACTCAATTGTCCCATTATTTAATGTTGAGGAAAAAAATTATTGTTTTCCTTAAAGGGTAGTGGGTGACATTCATGCCTTATTTTCATCAATCTTTTAATTAATGACCATTGTCTTTTAATATCTCTTAAGTGTCCTCATTTAAGTTATGAGTTGTATAATTTGAGTAACTTAGTCCCATGTTGATTTGATTTATCTTCTTTTCTCTCAAACATGGTATCTCAAGGAGTGCTTCCTTGAATTCATGTTGCCATTCTACTAAGTGATCCACATGCATCTTTGTCATCCTTCCTCACGATGTTTCCATTCTTTTAACATGTAAGAATGTTTTGATGCATCTTGGTAGGAATCCTATAGATCTAACACATCCTTCTAGTCTACATCACTTGGCATAGCTAACCAGCCACTTAATTTGTGCATCTAATTTTTAAAAAGGAAGTAAATTCCTATCTTCCAAGTTAAAAAAACTCCATAAATAAAGAAATCAGCAATAAAAAACTTGCAACTTGATCTGATCAACATAAAGAAGCGCGTAATAGTATACTTCTTAACATTCAAAAGATAAATGGAATGTCCTTAACACCAAGTAGATCTATCCAAAAAAGATAACTAAAAACACAAACGTGCTCTCGCACAAAATGGCCTAATGGTTGGTTGTCATAGAAGTCAAACTACCGAAGTAACAACACTGATCAAGTTAACATATATGCATCATTTGCATAAACAGTCAAACCATTTATGTGCATGAATAAATAGTAGAAGGATGTAGATGAACTCAATTCATCTAACTTTATGCCTCTTGGTAGGAATTCCTCTTGAATCTCTAATATCAAGTGCCCGAGACTTCCCTGTAGCTTTTACCTTTCGTCACCGCCTTTCCTCTTCACTGTCAGACTCGTCTCCTTTTTCCTTATCTACATTTTTGGCTTCGGCTTCTAATTCATCCCATGCTTTACCTTCCTCCACTTTAGAATCTTCTTCTTCTTCTTCCTCCTCATCTAACTCCACAAGATTCATCTTTGAACCTTTCCCTCATCTGATTGTGATCTCTTCTATCAGGGTTCATATCCTTGTTCTGAATCTTCTGAATTATCAAAATCAAAATCACTAGCTTCCATATTAAAAAATTCCTAACCACCATCTTCAATAAATTTATCTAGATCATCAGTAATAGTCTTCAAAATTGGCTGCCAGTTCAAGTTCATTCTACTTTCATAATATTTTATATCCATGGAGTTCAACCATTCCTTGATGCCATCACTGCGTACATCTTTGTTTAGTTCTTTGAAAACAATAGCCATATCAAATGCCTTTTTCTGATGTCCTACTCTCTCAAGGTTAACAACCTCAATCTCACTAATAGTGATTACTAAGAAAGGTAATTCCACCAACTCTACCAAATAGTTTACCATAGGAACAATAAAAGCAAGTGGGATTCGAAAGGAACTCCATGTGGAAACGAAGCTCTCTAAACAGTACACTGCAAACCTAGTTCAAAAATATTTCAGGATGAGGCTGTTCCCATAGCTCCCTTTACTCACTTGAAAAGTCTTGAAACTCGGTGATTGATTTTTATTTCTTCCATGTCCCTCTCTTTGTTCTTCTCCCCTCAATTTCTACTGTGGGATCATACATTGACCTTCTTGACCCTCCTAAATTTTGACCACATCCATTACCCTCCACATAAACTCAGGATATCCTTGGTTCATGGTTCCTACACTATGATATATAAGTGCAAAATGGAAAATGAAGCTAGGTGCAATCATCTCCTTGAGCACGTGGAAGAATAAAATGCTTAATGTTTTGGATAAAATGATAATGTACTCTCTCTTCCTCAGCTTCTCATGAAGCTGAATATTGAACACTATGGTGGGCCTCCTGCAGTTCCGCCATCTTTCTTCCTCTTCCACCAAATGTTGGCTTGATCCATAATTCTACTAGCCTAATTGCCTTTGTTTTTGAAAGCTAAAGTTTCTCCTGAGTCACTAGTGTAGCTCTCTCTGCCTTTTTAGACTCTTTCATTGCTACAAATTGTCTATGGTATTTTGTGAATCATTTGTACCTTACATGGTTGATGTGCTTTGAATCCTGGATTCCAAAGGAAATTTCTAACATGTAATAATATCGCTAGGGGTTCGCCTGTTGGCGCATGTAGCTATACTTTGGGGCAAGACTGAACATTGGTACTATCCTTGATATAAGCAGAATTCTCCATCTTTTAAAATAGCTGGTAACACTCTTTTGATGGTGGTTGCATTGTTCTGAACCATGATGCATATATGGGTATTTTAGGAACAACATCATTTTCGTGATTAACCCTAATCATGATCTCTAGAAACGCATATTCTCCTACATTTTAGCGAAACCATCTCGGGATGGCTTGGAAGTTAGTTTCATGTCCATCTCCTCTATACCAACGCCCCTACAAACCAACATCTTTAAATCTCCTATTCTTTGCAAAGGGTCAGCACCAAGCCATGCACAGAATTTCATACTGGATAGCGTTAAATTGTATGACAATTTTTTTTATGATCTTTACTAACGTTTATTAGAATTGTTGCATGTTTTACATCATTGGAATCACATATTAGCTGTAACTTTTTTGAAATTTTATTATGGTATGTGCACTTTGATAAGATGTAATATGATTATGGTTTTGTATCATATGTTTCAATATTAGATATATAACAAAAAAATAAATTATTGCATGAAATAAATAATAACTTTTTAGTTTAAATGTTTTTTTTTTTGCAGAACACAGATCTTCTAGAAGATCAAGATGATCCTCATCATGATATAGATCCAAAAATACTGGTTCTTCCAACACAAAACCGCTACGGAAGATGATGATGATGACGAGGATACGTATTGCTGTAATCGGCGGCTGATGACAATGATGATGATGATCGCGATGATGATGATGATGATGAGGCAATTGTTGGTAGTACCCAACGACATTCATGATCATATAGACTGCATCATGGATCATTTCTAATATATCCTTATGATAATGATGATCACGATGGTGGTGGTGATGATGAGGTAGTTGCTAGTAGTACCCAGTAACATTCATGATCATATAGGTTGCATCATGGATCATTTTTGATATATCGTTATGATGTCTCTTTTCATGGTTACTACCATATGTATCATTTTCATGGCCTACAGTACCATATTATTGAGTTATATCATATTAAAATTTATCATTTTCACTTATATCATTTGGAAATGTATCATCTTGACTTGTATCAATTTGAGTTAAATAATTTATCATTTTTTACTTATATCATTTGTACATGTATCATTTTGACATGTTATTGATCTACTAACATATTTTACTTACACTTGTTTTAGTTATATATGATGATGATCTTATCAGTATTGACTTGTCAATTTATATATATTAAAAGTGGTCGATAATTTTTGGATGGATATTTATTACGTATGATGATTTTAATTTATCGCTTTAAGATGGATGTTGTCAAATTCACCAAATCATAGATAGATTATTTCTTGACCTAATTCTCGGTTTTAATTATAGATGATGATCATATTATAATAATTATCTTGTTATTTAATCATGAGTTAAATAATTAAATTACTTACTCTATAATCATATGAGCTATTTAAGAGGCATCATATATTTAACTAATTAAATTGAAATAAAACATATTAAATTAATAAAAGGAAGCAAAACAAGAAGCATTTTGGTAGCGTGTTTTAAAGCAACAATGAAAGCTAAACCAGAAGCAATCTTGAAGCAAAATTGGAAGCAAAAAATAGAAGCAAAATGAAGGAAACGGAATGAAAATCAGATGGAATGGAAGGAATGAAGGAAACGGAATGGAAGGAAATCCCGGAAGAAGGAATGGAATGGAAGAAACAAGGAAGGAAGGAATGGAAGAATGGGAGGAATCCGGAAGCAAAACTGGAAGCAAAATTGGAAGCAAAACTGGAAGCAATCCTGGAAGCAAAAGTGGAAGCAATCCTGGAAGCCAAATTGAAGCAAAAGTGGAAGCAAAACCAGAAGCAAATGTGGAAGCAAACTTGGAAGAAAAATTGGAAGCAAAACTAGAAGCAAAATTGGAAGCACAATTGGAAGCAAAACTGGAAGCACAACCGGAAGCAAACATGGAAGCAAAACCGAAAGCACAATTGGAAGCAATACTAGAAGCAAACCTAGAAGAAAAATTGGAAGCAACATCAGAAACAAAAGTGGAAGCAAAAGTGGAAGCAAAAGTGGAAGCAAAAGAGGAAGCAAATCTGAAAGCAAAATTGGAAACAAAACTGGGAGCAAAATTGGGAGCAAAACTAGAAGCAAAAAAGGGAGCAGACATGGAAGCAAAACTGGATGCCAATTTCCAATGTCAATTTCTGGTGTTGTTTCCAGCACTAACAAGATGCTATTGCTAGCACCAAATTTCTGGCACTAAAGACGACACAAAATCCAACGCAAAAACCGAAGATGAAATGAAGAAACTAATTTTTGCCGACTTTTTCAACATCAGATGACTCCAAATGATGGATTAAAATACACTAAAATCTGGCGCAAAAGTCGACGCTAATTTCTTGTTGTGCTATTGTGATTAGAGCATTCTTTGCTTGGATCCCATTTATAATGACTCCAACTATAGGACTACCTAGGTTAGTATATTTAGGAACAATGACTTTCCCAAGCATGATGTTTGCCAACTACCCCACCACATGGACGGTAGTGGGGTCCTTTTTCCTCCCTGGCTTTTTGAGACATGCTTCCTTAATTGTCTTACCATATATAGGGACATCTTTATGCCCTGAAACAAAGGTATCTTGACACATATGTGTTTCAATTGTTCCACAATATCAAAGTTTGTTTCTTCCTTGTTTTCCTTTTGTTTAACTACTTCTAACCTTTGAGGAAATGGTGGGTCTTGATCAGACTACTGAATTGGTTTAGGATTCTTGGGCACACTTGAATGAGCAGGGATGTCAGATAGATTTTGATGCTCCTCTTCTTCCACAGGAAGCTCTTTGATAATAGGAGTGGAAGGCGTTGGAAAAGTGTTTCCTAAACTCAGATGAATATCACTTACACCCACAACATATGCAGGAAATTGATTAGGGTTTGTAGAGTAGACTGGCTACTATTGTGGTTTGTTATTTGGGTTAGGTGTGGGTTGAGCTGGTAACTAAGTAGGTTTAGGTGTGCTAGAATTTAAGTTAGGTGGAGGAGGCATTATGGCAGGCTGTTGAGGCTATGAAGGTGGTTGCATGTAACTAGTTGTTGTAAGAGTTGTTGATGAACTCGAGCACCCAGGATCACCTGCAAAACCAAGATAAACCTTCCACACGAGAGCAGCAAGAGATAAAATGCAGGAATATAGTGTAATAACAAAATGATGTTATTATCACACACTAAATGATACAATATGCCTCAACTCTCCTTTGAATTGATTGAGTTAATATGAACTCATCTTGACTAGATAGGAGGGAGAGGTGAGTGTTGATTATATAGCACAATATGGGCAAATAATTCCAAGAGGGGTAATAACTCCCAAATAACCAAATTAGGTGGGAGTTATGCCTACTTGGAAAATGCCAAATAGGTGGCATAACCTACTCAGAAAGAGACAAATGAGTGGTTTTGTGAGGTGGCATATAAGGCCACAAGAGGGTGTGAAACTCAACCACCTAAGTGTGAGTGGGAGCAACACATGTAACCGATGGATTACACCATGTGTCCTCACATAAACCACATCTCCTATAACCTAAGGTATGCTTAATAATGTGTAGGAAAAATATTAAAAAACCTACACTAACACCTCCCCTTAAGCATAGCTTAGGTGGGTGAGAAGACACAAAGATGCAAATATGGGTCCCGGCTACTAGGCCATGTTAGGTACCCATGTACAAAATACTCTCTCACAAATGGAGTTAAGGGGAAAACCCAGTGGGACAAAACTCCTCCCCAAAAGAGAGAAAAGAAAACAAGTTTCCTAACATAAGAAGAATCCCATGCAAGGAAGAAGTCCCCTCCAAAATAGAAAGGATAGGAAAGACCATGTAGTCTTCCCCAAAGTAGTCAACTATACCAATGGTTGAAGCTCGAAACTGAATGTAGAACATGGTCCACGATCGTTGAATAATGTTCCTCCCCTTAGGAAGAAACAAAACCAAAGGTGTATGAAGAATGTCTTCCCATTCCTGAAATGAATATGAGGGAAGAAAGCTCAAAATGTATGAAGTCTCTGAAAACTGCTCATCTGTCTCCACGTCGATGCTGAAAGTTGCCACCACCAACTCGAGTGTTATAGGCCACACTGATGAAGATGACAATCCAAAACCTAGTAGAGATGTGTGTAGAACAAAATCCAAAGACTCAACTACCTTCTCTGAAAACAAAAATTCCTCCTCCAAATGCTGCTCAAAAGTATCCACACTCATGTCAAACTATGATGAATGATCATGTGGAGAATGAACAAGAGGATCCACATGTTCCTCCATAACAACTGAAGAAGAATCAACTTCATCAAAGAGAAAATGGATGTCATGAATAGTGTCTCCCAAGTCTGAAATATGAGACTCTATGAACAAACCTGCAATTTCTGTCAAGTAGTCATCCCAAGCAACTATATCTGGAGGATGATGTCGATCCTGTTGCACTGAATCACAAGTAGGAATGAAAGTAACACAAGTATCTTCAGAAGCAACAATCGTTAGAGAAGGAATGTAAGGCTCAATAACTGGATCTAATGTGAGAATACCAAGATTCAAATAGCCAAAATTCTCCTCAAAATCAAATGTCACACAAGGAGTGTGATCAATAGCCAAAGGATCAGAACCGTCATCAGGTGCAAAGTCTGAAAATGTATACAACCGAGATTCATTATCAACTATCCCAGTAGCAATTATCTCTGTGCTCTCCAAATCTCTGATGATAACTGAATCAAGTGTGAATTCCACAATCTTGCCTGCTCCACCATGAGTGATTTGATAGATGGAAAGAAGATTGTTTGTCAAGTGAGGTACACACAAAAAATCATTGAAGGTGCCATCCCCAATATCAAAAGAACCCTTCCCAATTACACTCATGTAAGTGTTGTTGCCCATCAAAATAGGTGGCATAGCACAAGGCTCAAAAGAAGAGAACATAGACTGTTAAGAAGCCATATGATGAGAAGCTCCAGAATCTAGGAGCCATTTCCCTTATTCATGACTTGTAGAAGCACAAAGAGCCTTACTTTTATTTTTCTTAGACTCAAAAGAAAATTCTGCATGACCTTTATCCTTACTAGATCCTGACTGTTTGGAATGTGAAGAAGAAGAAGTAGACTCAGACATTCTAGAAGGTAGATCAATGTTGTTCTTCTTAAGAAGATGTTTCAGTTCATCAATATTCTTCTTATAACAAGAATGTTCTTCATGTCCAATCCTCTTGCAATATGAACAAGTAGACTTCTCCTTCTTAGATGAGTCCTCCCTTGTAGAGGATTTGTGTTGTGCTTGATTTGTGTGTGGATTTTTCTTAGATTTCTTTTGTTTCTTGTCAGATTGTCCTAACTCTTTCTGTCCCTTAGGCTGACTAGCCAACAAGGCATGATTCTGTGATGGCTTTATGAGACCCATAGAAAGAAGCTTTTGTTGTTCATGCATTAACATCTCAGAAAAAGATGCAAATGAAGGCATAGTGTATGCAAATCACATAGTCAGTCTATGAGTATGAAAGCTAGAAACAAAAGCTGTAAATTTAGGACCAAGTTATTCAGTGTATTATAGATTAACTGAATGTCTTTTTTATCAATACCACACGCTTTACATTGTGCTCTCAGATCATTGACCTTAGTAATATAATCCTGGATGTTGCCAAAATTCTTTGGATCAAGGCTCATCAATTCATTTTCAATCTGATAGCCTTTGACTTCATCTGTTGTACCATACAAAGATTTTAACTTTTCCCAAGCATCATGTGAATTTGTACAAGATTCAATCTGAAACATAAGATCAAGGGAAACAAAGCTATGAAGACATCCAAGAGCTTTTGTATGTTCAAGCATCCATTTTATCTTTTCCTTATCATCTTCAGGTTCAGCTACCTTGTTTTCAACATATGGAGTATACCCAAGTTGCATTAAGGCATTCCATGCATGTTGATGCTATGTTGCATAATTATAAGGTGTTAGCAAAGGAACCTTAGAATGATCCATGTGTGAAGGAAAAGAAAAGCACAAGTGAACAAATCAAAAAACACACACACACAAAGAGAGACCCCCCCTTTTTCACTCAATCAAGAATCCCCCCCAACAAAAAATAATTTGGCACTTTATAAATCAATGCGTTTACAATGCTGGAGTTGTTTTCTAGAGTTTTACAAATATCTAAAATAGACCCAAATACTGAAAGTATAATCAAATCTCATAATTAGAACCTCAAAATAGCACCAATGTGTAGTGCTCAAAAAAATATTCACTTTCAAAAAGAGAATCACCTCAATACGAGGTCGTATGTGAAAGTTACATCAATTTGAAGTTAAAAAAATGAGAACTGTCCTTCAGATCTGCTGATAAAACTGATTTTTTGGAAAATCCAGATTACTTGAGAAAAAATGGATCACACCACTACAAAGCCTATGAAATTCTACCCCAAATCAAAAAAAAAATCTATGAAAAAAGAGCTTGTATGACTGAATTATGGCCCTCCAAAGATTGACTGCAAAATCAAAAATGCAATTGGAGAGGGGGTCTGCAGAAATGTTCTGATTTAGATTCTGAAAAATATGTAACCTATACGCAGAAACTAGCAATGACCCAGATAGTTTTTTTTCTACTACAAACAAAACCTAGATGGCGGATTTTCTTTAAAATATACAGAAAATATGGATGTAGTGTAAAAAAATGTCTTTAGCAACATAAAACGACCCCAACAACCAAAAAACAGCATGAAAAGGTAGAATCACCTACTTAAGACAAGCAAATGCATGTTGCAACCTGCAATATTGATTAAACACTCACAAATCTCTCAAATTTGAGAAGGGGCTTGCAGATCTGACACTCTGATACCATGTAAGAGTTGTTGATGAACTCGAGCACCCAGGATCACCTGCAAAACCAAGATAAACCTTCCACACGAGAGCAGCAAGAGATAAAATGTAGGAATATAGTGCAATAACAAAATGATGTTATTATCACACACTAAATGATACAATATGCCTCAACTCTCCTTTGAATTGATTGAGTTAATATGAACTCATCTTGACTAGATAGGAGGGAGAGGTGAGTGTTGATTATATAGCACAATATGGGAAAATAATTCCAAGAGGGGTAATAACTCCCAAATAACCAAATTAGATGGGAGTTATGCCTACTTGGAAAATGCCAAATAGGTGGCATAACCTACTCAGAAAAAGACAAATGAGTGGTTTTGTGAGGTGGCATATAAGGCCAAAAGAGGGTGTGAAACTCAACCACCTAAGTGTGAGTGGGAGCAACACATGTAACCGATGGATTACGCCATGTGTCCTCACATAAACCACATCTCCTATAACCTAAGGTATGCTTAATAATGTGTAGGAAAAATATTAAAAAACCTACACTAACAGTTGTTTGGTTTGGCCATTGTTTTCCTCCCCTCCATTGGGATGTCTGTTGCTAGTTTTCTAGAGGTTGTTGCCAATTCCTCTCAAATTGTTGCCACTAAGGTGGAGACTTTTGGTAATTGGGCCAAGTATTTGGGGGATTGTTCCAAGGCTGAGGTGGATAGCCTCCAAAGTTTGATGGGTATGGGGGTTGCCATTGATTACCAGATGCATAAGAATTAAAATAAGGTCCACTAAAAGATAATGGATCTAGTGGGGTAAAAGCAAGAAGTTGGGTCCACGAAGAGGGGAAGTTTTGGCCAAAAAAATATATCGTAGAAAACACATGTTATTAAAAAAATGTGTATGTGTTATGCTTCAGGTACTCAAGCCTAAAAAACGCGTATGCACTAAAAAACGCGTATGCATTATATAACACATACACGTTTTATAACACGTACAAGTCATTTATTTTAAAAAATAAATACATTTTAGAAATGTGTACGCGTTTTAAAATGTGTATGTGTTTTGTAACGCAAAACACATGTGTTTTAAAACGTGTATGTGTTTTGTAATGCAAAACGTGTACGCATTTTAAAACACATGTGTTTCTAAAAAGTATTTAATTTTTTAAATAATCAAGAAAATAAAGAACGCACATGTGTTTTGTAATGCGTATATGTTTTTAAAAACGCGTACGCGTTTTTAAAATTTTGAATTCCCAACCCACATCTTGCCTCGGTTTTAGGCTCAGGAAAGGCTTGGCAACCCGACCCTTAGCCTTTGACCTGCAACTAAAAAGCTAAGGCAGATTGAAGAAGAATTTCCAACTTTGGCAATATGGCTGATGGACTTTTTTTCTAAATCAATTTATAAAATTAAAACTCATTAGAGAACATGATGTATAGTTTCCAAATGTATAATTTTTATTAAAATTGGATTATATTTGTTATTTTTTAATTAATTTCTAAGCAAACTTGTCCTTAAACTTGAAATATCATACTTTTTTTAATAACTTTTTTTTGGTTAAGTTT
>VDFB02024417.1:0-11000 GCA_007258455.2 Sequoia sempervirens
AATGTTTCATAGCTCATATTAGTTAGGTGTATCACCATAGGAAGTAATATTCACAACTTATAGTTTTATTCATTTTTAGCAATCCTTCTGCCCTTTTCCCTTCAAAAGAATTAGTAGTTAGGTAATAACTGATAGGAAGCCAGCCTTTTGCGAAGGTTTGGTTTCATTTAAGGTATCCATGCCTAGGGATCATTCCCATGTTTCACTAGATTTTTGAATTCTAAATTCATCAGGGTGCATATTTTAGTGATAACAATTTTGGAACACCCGGTGGGACACATCCATCAATGCAATTTGTTGTTTGATGTGCAACCATTGATTTTCAAACCTTTTTAGAGGTTATTTTAGCATATCTGGTGACTCTATGAGGTGAAAGAGCAATAAATCCAGTGTTATTGCAGCACATGAGAAGAATACAAATAAGGAGTTCCAAGGGTTTTGAGTATTTGTAGCTGTCACCACCCAGAAGACGAGGCAGGACGGCAAGGAGAACTCCTCCATCAAAGAGAGTTTAGTTAACACCACCTGGTGTTAGGAATAGAGTTCTTCTCACCACCAAGGAGAAGAGGTAGACCATCTAAAAGACAGAGTGATACTCGTTCTGCATCACCAAGCTTCAGAACAGTAAGATCACTATCTAGTAGCCCAAAGCAAATCATTTTTGTTGCTTCTTTAGGTGTTGTACCTATGTTTTCAAGTTTTGCTGCTTCAATTTATGTTGTTCAGACTCAAAAAATCCATCTCAAGCACCTCTAATGGCTGCTAGAAACCAACCTTTTGTGCCATTGTAATGCCCATATTTTACATTAGGGCAAAAACACAACTAAATTTTTTTTTTGTTACACATGCTTGTAAATTTGCTATCGATCCGCTAACCATGCATGACATGAGGGTGTATTAGATGATATTTCCCATGCAATGACACGATGCTTGAGGGCGAGGGGGTTGGGTTTTTTAGTCGCACGGTTATGTGTGTGACATCACACTTACCATCGAGCAATCTTGAGAAAGATTGTGGTCAGATATAAAAGTATAAGTAATTTCCAGATAAAAAACATGGATTATTTAATGATACCCTATTTTTGTAATCCTTACCTCTAAAGCCATTTGACGATATTGTCGAAAACCACATAAAACATTTCCTCATGAAATTCAAATATGAGAACAACTAAAATATTTAAAACCTACATATTATTTATTAAACTCCAATTTATTTATTATTATTCTCAATATTAAACTATTACTAATTTAATTATTAAAACAAATATATATAAAAATGAAATAATTTACACAAATAATTACATTCTAAATTCATTTACTTTTACATATTATTAATTTTTCAAAAGGGAAGGAAGAGAGAATATAAAAAGTGAGATATTACCCTTACACTAGAGTCCCTAATATTAAGTGTTCATAAGTCCTTATTTTCTTATTTAAATAAATAGAATCTTTCCTAGAGGGGTGGGAATGTATTCCCCTCTTCTTCTTTTCTTTTTTTTTTCTTCCACGTAATTATGAATATATTTTTAAAATTCCCTCACATTAAAATCCTAAAACATGGAAAGCTTAGGTGTTCTTCCATCATGTAAATTGCCTTAATTTTAGAAGGCTTAAAATTTTTTGTAAGGTAAAGTAAAATCATATACGGATATAAGGCAATGTATATAATGGGTTGAGATTATCTCACGTGTAAGAGAAAGGGAGAAACGCTAGTGCACAACACTGAAGATAGTTTGTTTTGAAGGATGAAGTTAAAAGAAAACCAATCCGATACGCATCCCCCCCCCCATGGTATGTGTTGATAAAGATACTGCTTAAACATGAACCTTAGCCTCATTTTATGAGAGCAGAATATACGAGTGTAGACTTAACAAAGACTTCTTGGTAACCGAAATGAATCCTACTACATATTTGGTGATTTCGTTTCTATATATATATATTTTTAATCTCACTACCTTATTCTTGAACTTGCAGATAAGGTTAGGAAGGCTACGCTGATTGAAGTTTCGTGCCTAGTCATTTTCTTCCACTCTTTTACAGTTTGCAGAGCGCAACTCTACACAGCAAGGATTCCACCATCTCCTCTTCTTAGTACGTTGATATTTACTTATACAAGCAAGGATATGATTCTAGAAATCAATCACATCTTCTGATGTGATGGCTGGAGAAGCTCCAGACACTGAGAGTATTAGTAAGGTACTAAAGTTCAGCTTCCGATACATCATACGATCCTTCTATCATGTTCAAATCTTGACAGGAATTACGCCTAGGGAGCAGCAGCAGAGCCAACACCTTTTAGCCTCAGGTCTGAGAACTGACATTTAACAGGGCGTCATTTTCATGAGAGAGGTCTTGACGTCTCCTCTGCAAAATGCACTAATTATGACTTACTAAAATAAGGATGTAATTTAATACCACACCTCTTTCTATTGTTATTTTCATCTTTCTTTTGCAGAGTTAAATACGCTTCTCGGCCATCTCACAGTGATGTGAAATGACCTCTTTATTTTTCCAAGTTTGAGACGTCCTAACGTATATTCAGGTGCTACGTATTCCTATTGACAAGCCACAGGTGCAAAGACAAGGCTGAAAACTGCAGTGAAGGTTGAAATTGGATAACACAGGGGAATGTGACCATACTATTGTGTCTAATCAAGGAAGTGTAAGGGGCGCAATATACTTCCACAACCATTCTAATAATTACCAATCTCCCTTACAATTCATTCTACCCTAAAATGATGATGCTCAACACCTAATGTTTCAAGAAATTTGGGGAGGGAAGCAGATTGATGGCGGTTGGAATGGGATAACCATAGGCCATCGTTGCTACTTATTTGTTTGGCCAGTCATGGCCTAGGCATGTAAGTACGCACAACTACTTCTACCTTCCTCACAATTATTAAGAACTAATATTTCTAACTGCTCTCCTCCTTGTGCGACTCCTCTAGACGCCCAGATCATCGTAGCCATATTCAGTGACTATGCAAGTGATGTCAAAGTCTCTTCATGCTAGAGGAAGTCGAGTGAAACCTGACAGAATGAAATTATGAGGGAACTACTTCTACGGGCGACTAAAAGAGAAATTCAATGAGTCTCCTAAATGTCTGCTAAATTTATTCTATTGAGAGATTTGCTCGGCCACTTCCTGGTTATATTCACTCTTCTCCCTAACGATCTGAATAGTGTTCAGTTCAACATCTTATGTCAGTGAATGACTGAGCAAGACGCATAATGGCATGCCTCTACCTTGTTTGTATAAATCTACAACTTAGTAAGTCTAATAACTGTAACTATTTTTACATACAAATCTGCGTTTATTTAACTTCTATAGTATCGCCATGAATACAAAATTCTTTTCATAAGTTTATTACTATTTTTAAGGAGAGTCGATGAAATACTAAGACAGAGCATGATTTTGCACTGTTTCCAACTGAATATGTTATAAGACAGTTCACCCTGGTTCTAATCCCTGTTCCTTCGGTATCCATTGTTTGAATGTATTAGCGTCTATGTTTTCATATTCTTTGTAAAATATTACTCATTTATTTTATATTTCCCAGAGAAGTGAAATATGGTTCCCATATATTTTTCAGATATATATATTCTAATAGCCCCTCCTCTGTGTTCTTTCAAGAAAAGAAGAATTCATTTATGGAAACAAGAAGACATGTGAGTGAATGTTCCTTCCCGAATAATATATATGTTTTATAGGATCATTTTCAAAGAGGGAAAGATATATATATATTTATTTTTTGGAGAAGTAAAGAAGCACATACAATCTTATTTTCTATTATCATTTGCTTCCATGTCAGTAATATGCAGCAGTTAGTCCTTCAGAATCTTCTACGCTTTTCATACTTTTCCTTAGAATATCAACATTATTCAGATGTCAAATAACTATACAGTAGTACTATATTCACTTATTTCCCTTTTCTTGATATATTATAAACAAGTACACATATTTCAGAAAAGATGCCTATAGTTAACTAAGTCACTTGTAGATTTCTTTTTTAAAATAGAAACACACATTTCATTTTCTTACTGAACTCATATCAAAATAGAGTATTTTATTAGGCTTCCCAAACAATATGCATACTATGTCCTTCAAGGGAATAATATAAATATACATTTAACTCATTTGAATACAAACTATGTTTAAGGCATATACTTTATACATTTGCATTTTCCTTAAAGAAATACAACAATAGTTTTGACTTAATCTTTCCACATAGTTTGCAATGCTTGTGAGACCTTAAAATCACATAGTGTGTCTTTATAAATACACTATCATTTACAACATCCTCTCAAGTATTCAACAAGAATATTTTGACATTGGCTTGACAACTCCCATCTCTTAGAATTACAATACTATCACAATATTTGAGGAAGCAAATGACTTACAAACTCATGAACAAGGTCTTGCTCTCCACCCTACCGTAATGGCGTCATGGAGCCTGGTGGGCTCTAGCCATACCCCCGAGCAAGAAATACATTATACACCATTGTAATTCAATGGTGAGAGCTTAGTGCTATAACAAGATTGCTCATTATACAACACATTACTCTAATATATCCCTTAAACAATCTTACTTATGATTCAATGCATAGATCAAGCTATCTCTACCAATACTAAGAATAAGAAATGGAAAAAGACTTATCTCTCTACAAGCTGCTCTCCTTTGAACTCCTATTCTTCCATCCTTGACTCTCTCCTTCTTTTCTTCACTTCACAAGTTCTCCAAAAGGAGAAGTGGGCAATGCCCAAATCTTCCATCTTCTTGAGATATATAGGAATCCTCCAAACCTACACTCTTTCCCACAAGTGCTCACACATGTGTGAGTCTTGTGCCAATTCCAACAACTTTTGGGGAGTGGGAAGTTGAGAGTGACAAGTCACTTTTCCCAAGCCCCAACACTTTTTGAATTCGTCACATTCATGAATGTGGACTTTTGAGAGGTCTTTTCACACTCCAAGGACAAGTTCACATGTCAAAAAGGTTCCAAACCCATAGGTATAGGTCCTAGGGGTCTATTCTTGTTCAAAAACCAAGGAAATTGACTCAATAATCCCTTTTTAAAACCCACAAAAGAATCCATACGAGTTTTGATCTTGACCAAGGGTTCCAACCCCAACCAAACTCACATCACATGACCTACAATTGGATTCTACTCAAACATAATCAACCAATCAATAATAAAACCTCAAACCCTTCTAAGTCAAATAGGGCTACACTTAGAACTTCCCAAAGATGTATCTGATTTGATTCCAATATTTATCCATCCTCCTATTTGCATATTCGATTCCTGCACATTACCAAGGTCAGCATGATTAGATCATATATCTCTTCATATTATTAGCTAATCCAATTCACATAATTTTCACTCATGAACTATTTACTCATTAATACATCAAATGAACCTAGATTCAATTTTCATTATAATCCAAGGAAATACACACTTACTCCCATACAAGAATATAGTCAATGAAATAGTCACTCCATCATTTTGTTTACCACCTTAGTAATTCATTTTAAAATCCTATAACATTAACGATGAACCATTTACCAAAATTTAATATGCCAAATAACCCATCTCTTTCAAGTTATATCCAACAATTCATATGTGCTTCTATCATAATTAAATCAAGGTTAATGCCCATGAATCCTAAAAAGAGTTTCATCATTCATTTCATCATAATCATCATCTAACTAATTGTTTGATTGAAATAAAATGGGGGATACGAAACGAGGTCTTACATTCACGGTAGCATAAGCAAGAATATTATCAAATAATCACACTATTTGTCATCCATAATACATCTTACCATCTATTTAGGATCACATAAAACATATTAGGTCTTTACTAATCACATGCAAGGTGGGGCCTTACAGCCATTTAATGGAGACAGTCCATTAAATCCTGCATAGCACAATGATATCCCAGTTGCTACCTTAAAATGCTTGCCAATTTTCACTGAGGAGGATCAAACAACACGCATTGAGCATATAAGGGATGTTTCTTCATTGTGTGGTGCTCACCACATAACTCAAGAGGATGTAGCTGTAAGGTTACTTTCTGCATCATTTAAAGGAAGGACTTTGTAGTGGTTCAGAAGTCTAGTAGTTGGTACCATTGCAACTTGGGATGAATTAGGAGATAAAATACATAAACAGTTTCAAGATAGATCAGATAATTTGTCCTTGTTAGAGCAGCTAACTACTATAAAGAGAGCTCCTCAGGAGAAAATGATGGACTTCAATTTTTGATTCTAGAGAACTTGAGATAGAATTCCTGCTATAGTGAGGCCTCCCCCAGAATATGCATTCTTGTATTATTTAAAATCTCTTAACAGTGATATAGTTTTCATGACACAATCAATGGGAGGAGTGTATTTACTAGACGCATATGAGATAGAAATTAGAGTAGAAAAATATTTAATTCAAGGAAGTAAGATTGCTCCTAGGCCACCAATGCCCATTTTTCTAGATATTTATCCTAATATGCCACTACAGATATCACCTTTTGCACCAATTCCTGATGTTATAACATTACCAACTATTGGTAAACAAGAAGTTGCAGTCTTAGCTCAATCATAGGAGTTGTAGGAAATTAAAGAGAGTCAACAAAATATTGAGAATATTTTATAGACTTTTGGGAATAAGTTGGTGAGCTTAGAGAAGAAACAATCTTATACTAGATTGTATCAACAACAAGGTCAAGCTTCAAATCAACAGTACCAAGGAAATAGACAACAATACCAAGGAAATTACCAAGGTCCAAGACCAAATGTGAACTCAAGGCCTTTTCATGCATATAATTTGGAAATTGTTAGTGCAATTAGGGACCTTGTCCCTGTTCAGAATAATCTTGCTGCTGATTATGAGTGGTGTTATCCATGCAACCAGCCACATAATCAAACCACATGCTCTAATGGAATTATAAATTAGGCATTAATGGTTTAGAATGCTTCAAATTCATAAAAAATGTACCTAATGATGGAGCTCTCCATAAGAATAGGAGCAACTTACAATGATACTACTCTGCTTAATTTGTAGGGAGAAGAATTATGTGGAGTTAATATAGATGATTCTCTAGTTGAAACAAATACAGGAGCAAAGAAAAGAGCTTTATAGCTTGAGAAAATGGCTCATAAAGGAAAAGCAGCAGTTGTAGAACCATCTACATCACAAGTGCCTCACATTTTGCAAAGGAATCAACAAGTCATTGCCAAGGAGTAGCCACACATGAAAGTTCATCATGCTAGTATAAAGATCCATCAAAAGGTAAATCCAACTGTGCCTTTTAACATCATTGAAAATATGAGAAAGATGAACATAACAATGTCAATGTGGGACTCACTAGCTATTCCAAGTCAAACAACATATGTTACAATTAACATTGTCAAAATTGAAAGTGTCTGATGAGCCATCAGTGGGTCAAGTTAGAGTTGTTTTAAAAAAAGATTCTTAGAACAACAAACAACCCAACAAAGAAGCAGCTAAAGATATCAAACCACCTCCATTTTATGTATATGTGATTATAGGTGATAAATTAGTCCATAACTGTATGGTAGATAGAGGAGCTAGTAGCTCTATAATGCCAAAGTAGATTGTTGATAAACTAGAACTAAAGTATTAGCCTTTAGAAAATGGATTTATTTAGTTAGATGGAACCTCAGTTAATACCTTAGGTTTCATCAAATTCTTGAGCCTTATGCTTCATGCTTGTCCAAATTTTTCAGTTCCACAAGATATATGTGTTATAGATCTACCACCTTTATTTTCCTTATGTCTTTCTAGAGACTTTACAGCTAATATAGGAGGTTTTTTTTCTAGTAACTGGCCACATATGTTATTTAGAATGAGATATGGAACTAAGGTTACCATAAAGTCTGAGAAATTGGCCAAGGATCATATAGAACCTTATAATCCAATTGTGATTAATGTTGTTCCAACTACTGCAGACACAAATTGTGTTGTTTTTAGTGATAGTGAGCTTGTTGTTGCTCAAGAGCTACAAGTAGATAATTTACCTAATGTGTTGTTACATGAGTGGGCAATAGAAAATGTAATGGATAGTCTTGCTGACCTCATTCAAGATACTGGTATGGGTAATTATGTGTTGCATGAACTTGATGTAGAGGTTCCAAATCTTGAAAAGAGTACAAATAAATTGCTAGAGCAACAAAAGGAACTTTGAGAGATGTATTTTGATGGTTCCAGAAGTAAAAATGGAGCTGGTGGAGGTGCAGTGCTTGTTTCTCCACAAGGTGATAAGTATTTTTTAGCCTTCCATTTTGCTTTTGCATGCTCTAATAACACTGTTGAGTATGAGAGTCTTATTTAAGGTCTTGAATGGGAAAGGAAAGAGGAATAAATTGTTTGAAGTTATATGGAGATAGTGAACTGATTGTTAATCAAGTTAAAGGCTTGAGTATTGCTAAGAATGATGCATTGAAGTCCTAAAGGAATAGAGTGTGGGATATAATAGAGGCTTTTGATGCCTTTAACTAGGTTTCTATCCCAAGAAATGAAAACAAACATGCAGATAGACTTGTTTCCATTGGTGCACTGTTTGATATCCCAAATGATATCAAGAAGGAGAAGGTACAACAATATGTCAAAGTAGTAATTAGACCTTTCATTCTAGATAAAAGTATTCACTGGAAAGTATTTGACAGTGATGAATAGATTTTATCTTTTATCCTTGAATAGGATCAATTTTTTGTAGTGAATCAAGAAAAGCTTAAACAACAGTATGATGATCAAGTCATACAACTGAGGAAAATTAAATTAACCAAAGGTTTAGAAACCTTAGAGTCTATTTTCAACACTGATGATTAGCTTAAGAAAAGTAATGTCATTATTCAAGTCAAAGAAGATCATTATGAGGAAATTGAAATCTTTAAAGATAAGCTTCTTAAGCTAAGAAAACTTTGTTTAGCTAAAGATAGAAAGGATTTTATTGTTTTATGCGAAGAGTTTTATGATGTTTTCACTTGGAAATATTCTAATTTAAAGGGTTTTGACCCTTATATTGCTCAACACACAATTGAATTAGAACATGATGCTAAGCATGTAAGGAAAAAGTAGAGACCTTTGAGCCCCAAGCTTTAGCCTTTAATGATTAAAGAGTTGGCTAAGTTAGTCGAGGGGGTATTATATTTTCAATTAAACACACATCCTGGGTTTCTAACCTTGTTCCGGTTAGAAAGAAATATGGGGAGATAAGATTATGTGTAGATTTTAGAGATCTTAACAAAGAATCTTTAAAAGATCATTACCCATTACCCTCCATGGAACAAATTCTTCAAGTTGTTGTTGGTTTAGAGAGATTTTATTTTCTAGATGGTTATTCTAGTTATAACTAGATTTTAGTCAAGGAAGAGGATCAATATAAGACAACATTTACAACAAAGTGGGGCACTATGGCCTACAAGAGAATTCCTTTTGTCTTATCTAATGCTAGTGCTACATTTCAGAGGGCCATGTATATGGCGTTTCAGAATTTAATTCAAAAGTTTTTTCTTGTTTATTTAGATGACATAACGATATATTCTAAAAATGCAAATGAATGCTTATCACATTTTAGGAAAGTTTTTGAAAAATGTAGAGTATTGTATATCTCTCAATCCAAAAAAGAGTATCTTTGTTGTTCATGAAAGTAAACTGTTAGGACACATAGTGTCAAAATAGGGAATTACTATTGACCCTGAGAGAGTCAAAGCCATACTTGAGCTGCCATTACCCAATCATAAGAAGGGTATGTAGAGATTTTTAGGTGGAATCAACTTTTTGAGGAGATTCATACCTGATGTTGCAAATCTATTACAGCCTTTGACTACCATGCTTAAGAAGAATGCAGTTTTCAATTGGACTAGAGAATCCAAATGTAGATTTGAAGCAATCAAAGAGGCTTTAGCATTAGTCCCAACACTGGTAAATCCAAAATTTTCAAAGGATTTAATTTTATATGCTTTTGGTAGCATTAGTTCAATCTCTACTATGTTGGTTCAGAAATTTAAGCCTCTAATCTCCAACAATAAGATACATGTTATGGTTGCACACAGTAGTGTGAAATAATTTCTGCTAAATAAAGACCTGAGTGAGAAAAGAGCAGGGTGGATCACAAGAGTTATGGAGTTTGATGTTGACATCAAAATCACAAAACTTGTCAGAGGTAGAGGACTTTGTGAAAATTAGCCTCAACTCCTAAAGATGAACAAAAATGAAAATCAGAGACTATTTTTAGTCAATGATAATGAGCCTCAAAATGTTGTACCTATCTTGAATGCAAGTTGGGTTCAAGATATGACCCATTTTTTATAGACTGGTGAATGTCCACTAGGTTTGGATAGAGCTAAAAGAAGATACTTCAGGTTGCAATCAATTCCATATGTGCTCATTGATAATATTCTTTTAGGAAAGATTTGAATGGTGTTTTATTAAGGTGTATTGACACTGATCAAACAAAAAAAGTGTTCATGAGTTTCATGATGGAACTTCAGGAGGTCACTTTTCTCCAAGAACAACAACATGGAAAATTATGAGATTTGGTTATTATTGGCCAAGCTTATTTAAGGATGCCTATGCTTGGTCAAAGAAATGTGTAAAATGTGCTCTTTTTGCAAGAAAGGAGAGGCTGCGAGCTTTGCCTCTGCAGCCAATTCAGGTTGAGCAACCCTTCATGAGATGGGGCATTGACTTTATTGGACCAATAAATCCACCTTCCAGTGCTAGTCACAAGTGGGTACTTACAACCACTGACTATTTTACACAATGGACATAAGCAATAACTTTGAAAGAAGATAATGAATCTTCAGTTTTAAGTTTTTATGAGGACATAGTAACCACATTTGGAGTTCTTGATTCCATCATTTTAGATAATGCTCTTGCATTTATGGGATTAAGAGTTACAGATTGGGAAGTAAGACATGGAATCCATCTAAATACCTCTTCAAATTATTACCCACAAGGTAATGGTTTAGCTGAAAGTACAAA
>VDFB02024418.1:0-55136 GCA_007258455.2 Sequoia sempervirens
TGGAAAATATCTCCTACTTATCAATATTATAATATATAAAATTTATATATGGTATATATATCATATAATTTAATAAGATATCAAATATTTAAAAAAGCAAGCTCTCAAAAATGGATATTTAGTTTTGAGAGCTATTTATAATAAAAAAAAGCTCTCAAAAATAGATATCTATTTTTTAGAGCTATTTATATTAAAAAATCTCTCCAAAATGGATATCTATTTTAGAAAACTATATATATAAAGGCAACTTATATTCATTTCTAGATGATCGCAGGCAAAGAAAACCAATTTTCAAGAGACATAAATGGATATCCACTTAGGGAAAATAGATATTTATTTTGTTCCATTGATATTTCAGATTAAAATTGGATTGTAAGTCATTTTTTTATATTTATCATCATTTTTTTGTTTTAGCATAGTTTCTTTGTATAAATCAAGTTTTTGTTTATAAATTTTAATAATTAGTTAAAAAAATTCTTAATTTTATTTTTTTAATTACAAATAGGTTTAAAAATATTAGAAGAAATTGACAATCAAAACCCTCCACCAAACCCTCCCCTACCAAACCCTCCTTCAATTCAAGACTTAATTGATAAAAATGTTACCAAATTGAAGAACATTGTTGAAATATACCGTCAACACCCTAGATTGTCTTCGATGACATCCAGCTTAGAGGGGATAATTTCTCATGTGAAAGCCCTCATAAGGAAACATGATTCATTTTGGGAGTGGAGAGAATCCAAGCTATTACAATATGTTAACGGTTTGTCTTATGATCAATTCAAAGAATTAGAAATATCCAAAGCCCAATCTATTTAACAAGACAACTAAGAGGGGGGGTAAATCAGTTGTAGCAATTAAAACTTCTACCAAAGGTTAGATCAATTACCATTCACAAATCCTTTAATCTACTAATGTGATTAATCATTAAGTGTAAATGCAAAAACTGAAAGAAGCAAAATCCATACACATAGAAACACCAGATTTACGTGGAAAACCCAATAAGGGAAAAACCACAATGAGGATTAGCTCACAATATAAAGAATATCATAACCGAATATAAAGGCTCACTACCAAAATAGGACTTACTTTCCAAAACAGGACTCACTGTCCAATGAGGGTTAACCACCTGGAGGGCTCACTGCCACACAAATACAAAGAAGATAGAAGAGATTTGTTATAGAGAGAAAACTATCTCAATGCAAAAGAGATTTCCACCACAATTCACTCACACACTTGAAGACATGCTTGAATGATAGAGTACACCTTCAACTCACTATCTCCAGAAACTCTGCAATTAGATTTCGTACTGATCTGCTCAAACTTGCATCACACACACACATTGTTTTGCATCTATCTTGCATCTATCTTATTTGCATTCCCTTTCATAAACATCTCAACTTGTATTTATACCATCTTCAACTTTGAAACTCATCCAAAGTCGGCCACACACCATTTGCATTTACAAATTCAAATTAGGTAAATTCCAAACCATTCTAAGGTGGAATTAGAATGAGGGCAACCCAAATACACACTTAATGAGGACCTAAATAAGTCCCAGCATGCCTCAACACACTTCCATAAATTTATTAAGTAGTGTTTAACACAAGGTCGGTCAATACCAATGTAAAATACATAGAAAAATTAAGCACACACAACCTTAGCACGATCCAATCTATCTGGTCAACAAAATTATCTTCAACATGATCATATCAACTTATCTTCAAAACTGCAAGTCATAAGACTCGAACAAGAAGAAATCTAAAGCAACAACATTTCTCCCAGACCTCAACTAGATACACAGAAAAGCTCAGTTTGCAACTGGTGAACATATCTCACATTGTACAATAATCCAGAAACCAAAAATCTAGATATAGCAACTTCCAACAACCATGATCAATACCTTAGATCCTTACTAACATAGCAGAAAATCCCAGAGCAAACACTGAACACCTGAAACCTATATTTATTACAATTTTCTTAATATCCTTAACATATACAACCAATATCCAACATTCATGACATCAATGACAACAACAACCAGTTGGAAACTAGTTAACCAATAAACATCAATGAAAACACCTTCATTCTTATGAACCACAATTTTTTGTAGGGGCTTCTCTCTTGCACTTCTAGGGTTTTTCACCTAAAAGGAAAAAGGTATCCCACAAAAAATTGGGGGTTCACTCAAGACTAATGTTAATATGATTGAAATATTCCTAAATGGAATGCCCTAAATGAAAAGAATTGATAAAAGTAATTGAATAAATAATGCAAAATTAATGAAATGCAATTTTTTTTAAAACACATTGTGATATGCAGAAATGACCTAAGAATGCAAACAAACTATAACAGAAATGAAAGAAACTAGAGAGGTGCACCCGGAAACTAGAATGTGATGTAGAGAGGTTTTGGAATTCTACAGAATTTGTAGTTGAAGCCAACTCGGACACTTACGCCAGGCTGGGCAACTTAGTCCTATTTCAAGGAGATTTTTCTATAACAGGTTTCAGCCAAAAGGGTATCCAGAAATGCAGAAATCACTTTTTTAGGCTTGGTAGTGGGACTAATTCACCACTGATGGTGACTTAATCCACCTTCAACTTTTGGGAATTCTGGGACAGGAATTTATAGCTCTCGGTCTGCACTCTGGTTTTTGACAGGTGTTTGGTTCTTATTCTATAGAAATTAGTCTGTAAGTGATCTCCAAGCTTCTCTTAGGGCTTGTTGACTTTGAATGACTTTGATGGAATATTTACACCTTTTAACACCTTTCTCTTTGACAAATCTACATACAAGACCTGCAAAACACACATGCAAAGAGGGGGAAAAGGGTTAAGGGTTAGTGAATACGGGTTTGCCTTGGTCAAACCCTTGAAAATGAAATGAAATAGAAACAAAATGATGAATGAACAACATGCAATGCTACAACTCACCAAACCCTTGATGTAGAAATCTGAATATATGCAAGTAGATGCTCCAATGGATGTAGACTTGATAATACCAAAGTGCTTGATAATTGCTTGAATGATGAAGTGAATGAATGAATGTATGCTAATGTATGAATGAATTGGGGGGTGAAAATGAGAGGAAAACCCTTTATTTATACTTGATTTTACAAAATTTTCCAAAAATAACACATCACAGGCTGACCTCAAGGTTAAAAGAATAATATCCCGCCAGAAATTTAAAATAATTTTCTCTTTTGTGCCTAGTGGGACTAAGTCACCCAAGGTGGAAACTTGGTCCCACTAGGGCAATTTTAATGGGTGTTAGGAATTAAAGTGTATTTAATGATATTTAATGAGGTTATTCTCTGAAACACACTCAAGTAGGGCTGGAAAGTGTATTAAGGGGTCATTTAAACATAAGAAAGGGTCAAATTATTGATGACAGGCCTAGAAAAGCGTGAAATTTTGTTACCACTTTACAACACTTTGAAATAAGGCTTGGTAAGTGATAAAAAGAGGTTATTTAGGTGAATTATATTAATAAGGTCCTAGAAAAGTGTGAAAGTGGGTTACAACACTTCACAACACTTTTACAAGACATCATAGAATTCTTATTGATTCACAAGGTTCCAAGACCTAATGTGAATGTGTTGACCACATTACAACATTAAATCTAGGAAAAACTAGGCCAACCTCCATAAGAAAGACTCAAATGAACATGAAAATGTCAAGGATACATTTTTTTGCGACACAACTTACAACACAATCAACCCAATATTTTGTGAATCCCAAAAATAGACAACCTATTAATGTACGTAAGTCCCAATTTTCAATCAAATAATGCACACATGAGGGTATTACATGATATTTTTAGGATCGTTAGTTGATGGTTTTTGATAAACCACCCAATAGTTATTGGAATCTTGTGTTGTCATTGATTTCAACAGATCTATGTTGTTGTATTGATGTCAACCTATCGAGATGCTTTAATTGGTTGCATTATGTTGTCATTAATAGTCTCACTGATGTCAACCTATGGTGTTTCTTTGATGAGAAATTTCTTGTGGATATCAACCTCTTGTGTGGTTGAGATTTTGATGTTGAGATGATGTTTGTGGTGCTTGGTTTCCAAGTGCTTTTGAGAAAATTTGATCAAAAGAGTGTTTAGTGTGGCAAAGTAGTGTTCAATGTTTTGCTTTGCATTTCTTTTGTATTGAATCTATTATAGTGTGGTTTGGATATGTTGATCAGGAGGTGTTATATCCATAGTTTTATGTTATGGACCATTCGGCAGAGGAAGTTGTGTTCACCAGTGTGTGAACTGTGAAAGCAGTGGTGTCTAGGAGAAATGGTTTTGCTTCGCATTTCTCTTTGTTGTGGTTTTTGGTCTTGAAGATAAGGGGATGTGCTTATAATGTATGTATCTATCTTCAATCTGAGTTATTTATGTTTTGGTGCTCCGCAAGGTTGAAATCATTAGTTACAGTGTGTGGAAGGTTAATCAATTGTACAAAATGAATATATATTTTTAGGTGAATAATTTTGCGAAGGATATGTTGGATTTTAGGGTGTTTTTGGAATATTCTAGATTGTTTTTAAGTGTTGTGATTGGTCCACAAGTCATACTTGGATCAAAGTAAACATGTATTTAAATTTTTAATGGTGTTAACATAGGTTCGGTCGACCATGGGTGTTTACTGTAATTGTGGATATGCTTCAGTGTTTTTGGAAGTGTGGCATGGCATGTGTATGTAGATTTGGGTCTGAGTTAAGGTGTGATTTGGTCTTCCTTCATTCCTCTCCACCACGGGAATGTTTTGGTGCCGACCTAATTTGAATTTGAACACTTGAGATGCATAACCAATCTTGTAAACTATTTTCAAGGTTGTGGATGATATATATGTGTGATAAAGTGGTGGAGGATGTGATTGTAGAGTGTGTGGTGCAAAGTGTTGAGATGTTAAGTGAAAAAGCGTGAAATGTAGAGTGAGCTTTAATTCCTAAGACTACTGAAAGAAGTGAACAGAAGGTGTCTACATTCTTTAGTAAGGTTGCAAATGATCTGGTGATATAGTGGTGGATCTTTTCTATTGCTCTGAGATGGATTTATCACTATAACAATCTTCCTATCTTCTTCTTTCTAATCTAGTAGTGAGCCCTTGGAAGTGAGCCCTTCTTTATTTTGGGCAGTGAGCCCTCCAACAGTGAGCCCATTATATTCAATGTTGCGATTAATTTATATTGTGAGCTAATCCTCATTGTGGTTTTTCCCTTCTTGGGTTTTCCATGTAAATTTGGCATTTTTTGTGTATGGTGTTGATGTGTTTCTATTTATATTATTTACTTTCATGATAAATTAGTTTAATAGATTAAAGGATAATAAGGATCTTAATGTTAATGAGGTTTTTGATGTTTTAATGTGCAACTAATTTCCCCCCCTCTTAGTTGTCTTGTACATTCAACAATTGGAATCAGAGCAAGGTTCCTTAGAAGAAAGCTTAACCGCTTTAGGTAGATCTGGATGGTGCACAAGAAGGAGGCTCCTCTATTTGACAGATCAAATTATGCATTATGGAAGATCGAGATGGAAGGTTTCCTTGTCTCCCTAGGGTTTGGAGTTTGGAAGTCAGTTGAAAATAGATATACAATTCCTATAAATGGCTCATCAACTGATGATGAAATCAAGGCTTATTAGAACATTGGAAAAGCAAGGTCTTTCTAATTCATAACTTGTGAAAGTTATAAGCTACAGAACTATTAGTGAGATCTGTAAAAAGTTAGAAAGTAACTATGAAGGAGATGATAAGGTCAAACAAGCAAAGATGCAGAATCTGAAAAACCAATTTTGAAACCCTATAGATGTCACAGGATGAAGATACTATAAGCTACATGCATAGAGTGGACAAAGTTGTAAATTCCATTAGAAGTCTTGGTGGAAAACTTGAAGAAGATGAGATGGTAATCAAGGTATTAAGAACTCTTACTAAATCTTATAGCCATAAAGTTTTTCCTATTGAGGAAGCTCAAGATTTATATAATTATTCTAGAGATCAGTTGTTTGGTGCTTTAACTTCTTTTGAATTGAGATTTTGGTCCAAGTGATTCAAGAAAAGAGACTAATTTTAAAGTTGGCAAGGTAGAGAAGAATGAGGAGTCGGTTTTGGATGATCTTGATGAGGTAGAAGCAAATTTTGCGAGGAGATTAAAAAAGGGCACTAGAAAATACAGAGGTAAGTTACCTTTCAAATTTTTTAACTGTGGAAATATTGGTCATTATGCTTCAAGATGTCCTGTCAAAGCTTCAAATGATAAACATAAGGATAATAAAGGTAAATCAATTGATAGAAGTTATTATGTTAAAGAAGATGCAAGTATATATGATGATGAATCTGATTACCCTAAGGAATGAGAATGATGAATGCTTGTTCATGGCTCTAAATGTTGGAACTAATTTTGCTAACTCTGAGAAGGAAAGTGCTCTAGAAAGATATCATTATATTGAAGGAACAATGTTGACTATTTTTCATGCTAGAGATGAGAAGTATTGGATCATTGATAATGGATTCTCAAATCATATGATAGGTGATAAGAGTAATTTTGTTAAACTTGAGAAGTTTGAAGGTGGTTTAGTTAAGTTTAGTGATGATACATCTACTAATATTTGTGGAAAAGGTTCAATCAGTTTTGATGGAAAGAATAATATAGATGTTCTTTATGTTAAGGGTCTTCGGAATAAACCTTTTGAGTGTAGGAAAAATGTGTACCAAAGGATATAATCTTGTGTTTTAGAATGATGGTTATGAGATCAAAAAAGGCTCTAGAACTCTGGTTGATGCAGGAAGGATAGATGGAAATGTTTATCATCTCAAGGGTACTAATGGTCAATGCTTTATCACTCAAATCAATGAAAGTTGGATATGGCATAGAAGAATGTGTCACATCAATTTTGATAGCCTAGTAAGCATCAATTTAGTTCAAGTTGTGAGAGATCTACCAAAGATTACAAATCCCATTAATTCAATTTTCAAGGAATGTCAGATTAGGAAGCAAAACGGAAAGAGGTTCAATATCAAAGAATATTATAATACAAGACCTTTGGAGTTAGTGCATACAAACCTTTGTGGGCCTACCAGAATAATATTTTTTTAATGTGACAGGCATTTCATATTATTGATTGATGATTACTTTAGAATGACTTGGGTAACTTTTATCAAAGAAAAATCAAAAGCTCTAGATAAGTTTAAGGCATTTAAAACTATGGTTGAGAATGAAATGGATATGAAAATCAAATGTTTGAGATTTGACAGAGGTGGAGAGTTCACCTCCAATTATTTTAATAGTTTATGTAAAGATCATAGAATAAAGAGACATTTGTCATCTCTAGGACTCCTCAACAAAAGAAAGTAGTGGAAAGGAAGAATAAGATTGTTCAGGAAGTAGCAAGGATAATGATTCAAAGAAGAAAATCTACCAAATGTCTACTGGAGAGAAGAAATTCATACTACAGTTTATATACTTAATAGAGCACAAGCAAGTACAAACAGTTCAAAGACTCCCTATGAGTTATGGTATGGAAGAACTCCTACTGTCAAATATTTTAGAGTGTTTGGAAGTAAATGCTATATCAAGAGAGATTAAGAAAACTTAGGAAATTTTGATGCAAGATCTAATGAAGGAATCTTCCTTGGATATTCTATAAGAAGCAAGGCTTATCGATGCTACAACAAGAGGCTAAAAAGGATTGTTGAAAGTGAAAGTGTCAACCCGGATGAAGATTTACATGAAATTTTAGTGTTGATAGAAGGATATGAGCCAAATGAGTCATCTTGCATAGAAGAAGAAAAGGATGAAGGAAAGGAAAAAGAAGTGTAGGTTGAAAAGGAATAAGCTTTGAAAAGGATCCCTTAGACTCCTAACTACGTGCAGAAGAATCATTCTAAAGATCATATTATTGGTGACAAAAGAAGAGGTGTATTGATAAGAAGAAAGGCTACTATGATAGAAGAACAAGTAAACTTATGTTTACTTTCCAAATTTGAACCTCAAACTGTGATTGAAAGATGCAAAGATGAGTATTGGATCAAGGTTATGGAAAAAGAATTAATGTAGATTGAGAAGAATTAGACTTGGGAACTTGTCCCAAGATCAGCAAACAAGAATGTGATTGGAACTAAATGGGTATTTTAAAACAAACTAAATGAGAGTGGAGAAGTTGTTAGGAACAAGGTGAGACTTGTGTGTAAAGGCTACTCACAAGCAGAAGGAATAGACTTTGAGGAGACATCTGCTCTAATGGAAAGAATGGAAGCTATTAAGATGTTTTTCGATTTTGCAGCACATAAGGATTTCAAATCTTATCAAATGGATGTGAAGTCTACATTTTTGAATGGTGAGTTGGAAGAAGAGGTATATATTGAACAACCAAAAGGCTTTCAATTATCAAACAACCCTAATATGGTCTTCGGAATGAAGAATGAATTATATGGACTCAAGCAAGCTCCTAGAGCTTGGTATGCAAGATTGGATAGATAATTTTTGTAGCAAGGATTCAATAAAGGTACCATAGATAGCATTCTTTATTTAAAAGTTGAGAAATATCAAATCTTGATTGTGGTTGTGCATGTTGATGATATAATCTTTGGAGGAAATTAAGCAAAGTGCAAGAGATTTGCAGAGAAGGTGCAGAATGAGTTTGAAATGTATATGTTTGGGGAGATGAATTTCTTCCTTGGGTTGCAAATCAATCAAACAAAGAAAGGTATATGTATTTCATAATCAAATTATGTCAAGGAAATGCTAAAAAAGTTTGGAATGGAAGACTCTAAACTGATATGTACTCCTGTGGTTACTAGTTGCAAGCTAAGTAAGAATGATGAATCTCCTAAGGTTAATCAAAGAAAGTATAGATCAATGATTGGAGGACTTTTATACCTAACTACTACTAGATCGTATATCATGTATGCAGTTTGTCTTGTGGCTAGATTTTAAGAAGATCCCAGAGAATCACATGTGGCAGTAGTAAAAAGAATATTCAAATACTTGAAGGGAATTCTAGAACATGGCTTGTGGTATCCAAAGGATATTGATTTATATCTATGTGATTATACAAATGCAGATTGGACAAGTTGTGTGGATGATAGAAGTCCAAGTGGTGGTGATTTCTTTCTTAGAAGTAGGTTGGTGTCTATTGAATATCCAAAATACTGAGAGGGGGGTGAATCAGTATTCCATAAAACCAGTTAAATAAAATCCATCTAAACATTATCACAATTATGACTGAATCAACAAGAGAAAATGAAAAAAAATCAATGCATCCACACACATGAACACCAGTATTTTTTATGTGAAAAACCCAAAAAGGGAAAAACCACAGTGAGGATTAGCTCACAATATATTATATCCAAATACAAGATATTACAGGGCTCACTGCCATGACACATTGTCCTTGAAAGGCTCACAACCTGAATACAAAAGATGGCTAACCACCAAGATACAAAAGTTATGGCTTACTGCCAAGAGTATGAATTGATAGAATACACCTTATGTGTGCAGGGTTTAGTTCCAATGAAGCTCTAAATAAGAAGTGTTTCCTCTCACAATAGTCATTCACAAATATGTTTTGATCCTCAAATGATAAAGCATTTAGGATCGCATCTTCACATATCCCTTGATCCTCTTTGCACTTCACTACACCTCTCTTCCTTCTCCTTCCATATTCACACCTTTACAATTCTTACACACCACATACCACCATACCTTTCCTCGTCAAAGAATCTTATATATATACAAGTATATCTCATTCATCAATTAGGTCATCCTAATTAGATGAAAGAAAAACAATCAAAAAAACTCTTTTCGGCACCATATATGATTTAAAACATTTTTATCCATGTAGTGCATCATATCGAGTTGGTATAGATCTATAGAAAACATCCATAAAGTATATCTAGTCTTCTCAATGTGTGTCATACATTAGGTCGACCAAGACTAGGACTTAACCAAAAAAACTCCAAACCAACATACAATCCTCAAAGAAAACACATTCTAGATCTGATATTACATCAATTTCTCATCACACTACCATCATAGATACTACCATTAGAACCGTAGCATTATAATGTTCTCCTTAAGAAAATGTGGAGCTCCTACACTGATATGTAGAGTAGAGAAACACCTGTAGAGTACAGAGCTAAACTCTGTCAATGATAACTTTCTTCTCACAACACAAAACTTCTCAAGATCTAGGATATAGCTATTTTAATGAGACATAATAACACGATTATGAGATTAGAGTCATATATTTTCTTGCAATGAATTTCAGACTCAAAAACCAATGCACTGGCTCATCAGAAAAGAACACTTCCAGTAGAGAACAACTTTCGGTAAACTAAGTAAGCTTCCCATATAGTTGTCACCATGTTGACATTAATGACAACACAGGAACAACCAGAAAAATCCATATACACTTCATGCTCATGTTGCAAGGCTCTGTGATTCCAACATGGCTTGTGGTATCCAA
This sequence comes from Sequoia sempervirens, assembly GCA_007258455.2. Classification (NCBI taxonomy): domain Eukaryota; kingdom Viridiplantae; phylum Streptophyta; class Pinopsida; order Cupressales; family Cupressaceae; genus Sequoia; species Sequoia sempervirens. Next base: position 10,471 of record VDFB02024418.1, read on the forward strand.
AGGATATTGATTTCTCTCTAAGTGCTTATACAGATGTAGATTGAGCAGGTTTTGTAGATAATAGAAGTACAAGTGGTGGTGCTTTCTTTCTTAGAATCATGTTGGTGTCTTGGCTAAGAAATAACCAAGATTCGGTATCATTATCTACTACAAAGGAAAAATACATTGTTGCAGCATCTTGCTACACACAGGTGTTGTGGATGAAGTGAATATTGAAGGATATCAGAGTGTTATATGATGAACCAATTTCCATCTTATGTGACAATACAAGTGATCAATATTTCAAATAATTTGGTAATTCATTCAAGGACAAAGCATATTTCAATCTAGTATCACTTTCTAAGAGAGAAGGTTGTAGAGAATAAGGTAAAGTTGGAGTATGTGCCTATTAAGGATGAAGTTGCAAATATTTTCACAAAGGCTCTTCCTAAGGATACATTTGAGTATCTTTGGGAGAAGTTAGGGGTTATTACCCCTCCTCTCAATTAGATACATAATTTTATACATCAGTCCAATGGAATTCAAGATTCATTCCTTGTTTTGGACTGATGTTGGTGGCTACCTCTCAGGGGGAGAAGGTAGTGGAATTTTTGGTTGTTGCATTCAAGGGGAGTAAGTGTTGTCATAGTGTGGCAAGAGAATAAGAGAGTAAGCATGTAGATGTTGATCTTTTCCAATTGTGTCCAAGGATATGAGAAGAAAAATGAAAAGTGTAGGTAGTAGCGGTTGTTGGTTGGTACAACATGTTGTGTGCTCCTAAGGGGGAGTGTGCAAAGAAGTGAAATGAAAAGGTGTGCAGAGAAGGTGTGAAGAAAAAGAAGTTGCAAAGAAATTATATGTGAGATTGATGCCAAAGGGAAAGAAAATAAAATAAAATATGTGTTTTCCTTTTCCATTGATGACAAAGGGGGGGAGAAAGTTAGCCAAAAAACCATATGAAGAAAGAGGGAGAAAGAGGAAGTGTTGGAAAAAATAGATGCTTATGTAAGAAGGAGCAGTGTGCACTAATGTGCAGTATGTGTTGGTGATCAGAGTTTTTTTTTTATTAAACCGTTGTTTTTATTACTAATGGTTTTTCATATCATGTGTTGCCATCAATGAAAAAGGGGGAGATTGTTGGAAGCTTGTATTATCATTGATGTCAACAGATCTATCTTGTTGCATTGATATCAACCTATAGAGATGCTTTGATTGATTGCATTATGTTGTCATTAGCAGTCTCACTGATGTCAACCTCTAGTGTTAATTTTATGAGAAAGTGCTTATGGATATCAAGCCCTTGTGTGGTTGAGATGTTGATATTGAGATGATGTTTGTGGTGCTTTGTTTCCAAGTGCTATTGAGAAAATTTGATTAAAAGAGTGTTCAATGTGGCAGAGTAGTGTTCAATATTTTGCTCTGCATTTATTTTGTATTGAAGCTATGCGTGTGTGGTTCAGATATGTTGATTAGAGGTGTTCATAGGTGGTATATCTAGAGTTTCATGTTCTAGATCGTTTGTTAGAGGAAGTTGTGTTCACCCGTGTGTGTGAACTGTGAAAGCAATGGTATCTGGGAGAAATGGTTTTTCTCCACATTTCTCTGTGTTGCGGTTTCTAGTCTTGTAGATCTAGGTATGTGCTTATAATTTTTGTATCTATATTCAATCTAATTTGTTTGTGTTTTGGTGCTCCACAAGGTTGGAATCATTAGTTATAGTGTGTGGAAGGTTAACTTGTTGTACATAATGAATATACTTTTTTAGGTGAATGTTTTTGTGAAGGATTTGTTGGATTTCAAGGTGTTTATGGAATATTCCAGATTGTGTTTAAGTGTTGTGTGTGGTAAGTGATTCATCCTTAGATCAAAGGAAGCATGTACTTAAATGTTTAATGGTGTTAACACATGTTTGGTTAACATTGGGTGTTTACACTAATTACATATATGCTTCAGTGTTTGTGGAAGTGTGGTATGGTGTGTGTATGTAGATTTGGGTCTAAGTTAAGGTTTGATGTGGCCTGCCTTCATTCCTCTCCACCACAAGAATTTTTTGGTGCCAACCTAATTTGAATTTGCACACTTGAGGTGCATATCCAATCTTGTAAATTGTTTTCAAGGTTGTGAATGGTATATATGTGTGATAATGCGATGGAGGATGTGATTTTAGAGTGTGTGGTGCAAAGTGTTGAGATGTGAAGTGCGAAAGTGTGAAATGCAATGCAAGCTTTAATGCCTAAGACTACTGGAAGTAATGAGTAGAAGGGGTCTACATTCTTCAGTAAGGTTGCAGATGATTTGGTGATGCAGTGGTGGATCTTTTCTATTGCTCTAATATGGATTTCTCACTATAATAATCTTATATCTTCTTCTTTATAATTTGGCAGTGAGCCCTTGATAGTGATCCCTTCTTTCTTTTGGGCGGTGAACCCTCTAGCAGTGAGCCCATTGTATTCAGTGTTTCCATTACTTTATATTGTGATCTAATCCTCACCGTAGTTTTTTCCTTCTTGGGTTTTCCATGTAAATATGGTGTTCTTTTATGCATGATGTTGATGTGTTTTTATTTTTGTTATTTAATTTCATGCTAAATCAGTTTAACAAATTAAGGGCTAATAAGGATTTGAATGTTAATGAGGGTTTTGATGTTTCAATTTATAGTTGAATTCCCCCCTCTCAGTTGTCTTATGCATTCAACAACAACAATCTTGATGTCCCTCTTTATTTTCTCCATAAATTATTTGTAGAGTTTGTTTTAGAAAAGCATGTGAATTATTTTGACTTTAGAAAATTCCAAGGAGTAGGTAGAGGAATGCCCCAAGATAGACCTGGGGTAATGTGAGAACTTAAAGTTCCATATATTCCCCCTCCTATTTCTCCCCCACCTTCAATAGCACACCCAAAAATTATTGTAGATGCAACAATGCAAAGCCCCATGGCCATACACTCTTTGATTGGCCATTTAATTATACATTTTTCCTAATTTTCCTAGACACCTGACAATGATACTCTTGGTGGATTAGTTGATGTTGGTGGACCCTCATCATTTACACATATTTTTGTACATCATCATTACACTATGTGCAATCATGTGTGTTAGGTCCTATTAGAGAGACTATTGAGCCTCCCCTAAACACATGATTATGGGTTCCATCATATTACATGTGCAAGAGATGAGCCAATAGGGTGTAGTACATATATAGAGGCATCAAAGGTAAGAAAATATGTGGAGACATCTAAGGTAAGAATGCAAGGAGGTCCATCAAGGGCTAGAGAATAGGAGCAAGAGAAATCTTATGTACAGGTAAAACTCAAAGTTATTTTATAGTGCATTTCATTTGAAATTAATATAAAAAAATAGTAGTATTAATGTATATTTAAATGGGATTGAACAGTTGATGGTAGAGGAAAAACTTAGAGAAGTCCATCATGGTACTCTTTCGGCCATTGAATTTGGCCTAGACATGTAAGTTTTTGCACATGTTCAACTTTTTTTATTGTATGCATATCATTTAAATTGTGATTAATTAAATATATTAATTTATATCTTGTTCTTATTTTACTTTTGTAGTCTACTCCATAAGTGAATGATGTGGCACCTTTTCCAATTTCTTATACTAAAAAACCTTATCATCCTAAGGGACTCTCATTCATAGAACAACTCTTAAAGAAATTAAAAAGATCAAGGTAATTGAACTAAATTTTAATTGAATTAATAGTTTATTTATAACTTATAAAACTTATTATAGTAATTTAAATGTTAATTCAAATATATTACCATTATATGTGCATACATTTATAGTCTGGGAGTAAATGGTGACTCCCCAACACCCCCAGGAATAGTTGCTAGACCAAAATCACTTCCATAAGAGAGAGAATGAGAAGAAAGCTTGCTTCACAATGCAAGATTGAATATTGATTGAATATGCTTGAATAAGCTTCAATTGATGCAAATGCACATGAGATTCCTTACTTATAAAGGAAAGGTAGAGAGATATGATTAGACAGGATCATGACAAGTGTCTTAATCCTATGACATGAGACAACTAACAAACTAACTACCTAGGAATCAAGCAATACTAGATATATAAGATAAGGCCAATATGCTTGAATAAGCTTCAATTGATAAAAATGTACATGAGATGCCTTGCTTATAAAGGTAAGGTAGAGAGATAGGATTAGACAAGATCATGACAAGTGTCTTAATCCTATGACATGATACAACTAACAAACTAACTACCTAGGAATCAAGCAATACTAGCTAGATAAGATAAGGCCAATATGCTTGAATAAGCTTCAATTGATGCAAATGTACATGACATGCCTTGCTTATAAAGGAAAGGTAGAGAGATAGGATTAGAAAATATCATGACAAGTGTCTTAATCCTATGACATGATACAATTAACAAACTAACTACCTAGGAATCAAGCAATACTAGCTAGATAAGATAAGTTCTAGAAAAGTCAACTAAGACTTCTAGAAAGAATCTTTTATCCTAAGTAAACTTAACCATGTGAATATGTCCCCTAATTACCTAGTGAGTGAATTATCTAGGTACAAGACATTTATTCACACCAACACCCCCTCTTAAGTGCAACTTAGGGAGAAGATTGTTATGCAAGCTATGCAAAAACTATGACTATGGGTCCCGACTACTAGGCCATGTTAGGTACCCATTTACAATGCAAATGCAAACAATCTAAGCAATCTCTCACAAGTGGAGAAAAGGAGAAAACCCAATTGGACAAAACTCCTCTCTAAAAGAGAAAACAATACTAAACAAACATGATGTATGGAAGACTCAATGATACCCCCCAAGGACTACATACATCATGTATATACAATCAATGACCCCCCCCATAAGAGGGAAAAAGAGAGACAAGATATCCCCCCCACAATATGTAATTGCCCGCAAATATGGTTAATGTTTGAAGACAAAACATAATCCAATGCCTACAAACAATGTTTCTCCCCTTAGGAAGAAGATACACCAAGTACAAATGCAGGAATGATTCCCATTCTAGATAGGAACTGGTAGGAAGAGAAATCCATATGTATGAAGATTGTGTCTCTGAAATCTGCTCATGTGTTTCCAAGTTCTTGGATGATGAAGATGATGCCACAATCCAATCAGGTACATGCCCAATCACAACAAACTGTGACAAACTAGGAACCAATGGAAACTAATCTTGAACAAACTTCGTAGACAAACATGAAGTGACAATAGTGGATCCATGACTATGATAGACCCTCAAATTGGCCCTCCAAATATAAAATGTGAGACTCCACAAACAAAGAAGCAATGTCTGTCAAATAGGAATCCCAATCAGGAAGACTATCAAATACCTATTTCAATGAATCATTGGAAGTACTCAATGACTCATCAATAGAAGATGAAGATGTGATCTCAACTGGAGAATTCTTTGGATCATCAAGACACTTAAGATCTGTAAAATATTCAATCTCCTCTAAGGTGTCATCATCATAGGGTATGTTGTCAACATTATCAAGTGGAATGAGGCAATCTAAAGCAGGATCATCTGGGAATGGAGGCTTATGTGGATCTCCAAATATCTCCCAAACTTTGGTCCAAACTATGTGTGGGCATAACATGTCAGAGAAGACCTTATGATAGGTCTCATTGAAGATGCTTGCATTGAAATTAGAACTAATCAATCCTATGATATGATCATTCTTATTACCCCAAACTGACTTCCTATATGTTGTTTTTGGTTCAGGAATGAGTCCATAAAGATGTGGCAAAAATTTTAGCCACTTACAATGTGTTATGATGCCTTTTTTCCATGACTCATAATTATCCCTAGTTAGAACAATTACAAAAGGATGATTTGAATAACTCATGATTACAATGATAATAAACTTCTCAAATGATACAATATGAGATCAACATGTATAATACAACTGAAATGAAATACAATGATCAAAAAACACTTTCCCAACTGCCAAAATATACAAGTACCTTTCAGTAGACCCACTGGGCAAAATATGAAAGCACAATGTACCTAAGAAAAAATCAGGAAAAAATGCATGGATGGCTAGATATAGCTCCTCAATACCTTTCCAACACCACAAGAATTGTGAAAATCAGAGATTGTGACAAGAAATTATGAGCTTGGGAGCTAAAATAGAAGATCTAGCTTCAATCAGCAAAAACTAGCACCAAACAGCAAAATTGAGCTTCTCAGCTTTCCAATAATATTTTGTTTCAAAAAAGTTTGCCTCAGTATGAGAGATTTGTGCCAATTTGAAAAAAACGGCTATTTTTGGGCACTTAGGGGGAAAATAAAGGGACTGCCAAGGCTATGTTGGGGAAAAAAAATTGGCTCCAAACATATGGTCAACCTTTTACACTTGAGAATAAAGTTTTTAATAAACAAAATGTCGATACCTTTTACAACATGATTAAAAACTTTAAAACAAAGGTTTTAATATATCAAAAACCTTTAACAATAATGTGGCCGATAAAAACAACTAAGATGTCAACTAATACAAAGGACTATGGTAATTTGCAGTATAAATCAAGCTTTATATTAAAACAAACTTTGTATATAAAATTTTGTGGATTATTAAATGAATTGTACCCGCTTACAGAGTTGATCGGTTGAGATGATGTGACTGGTACCAAGACCAATAATGTGAGTGTCGGAAAAGAACTTGAGCATCGGTGGGTTGAAATATTCGTTGATTGGATAGCGACCAAAGTACTGCCGATGGACCGCTTAGAACGGAGAAATTAGTGTGTCGGATGGAGGGTGCAGACCGCACAAGTACAAAATCTATAAAGATTCTGAGAATGTGTCGAATAATATATGCACCCCAAATTTTTTAATAAAGCCCCACAGATAAAAATTATAGCCCGAATATATTTGCAGATATTTTGCCTGAAATAAAATAAAATATGTAGAATTTTTTTTGCAAATAAAATATTTCAACATGGGGGCTATATGGCCTATCCAAGGAAAAAAAATTTGCCTCAAAAACATTTTTTATCGAAAATGGACAAATTTATAGTCAAAATTCATCTACAAGGGAACCTGAGTGCAATGGTGATGTCGATCTGGGCCCAAAAGTGCTCCAAAAAAATTAGTGACCTCCTGGATGAGCTACTCTTCACACTTTTCCAAACCCTTCATAGATCAGCCAAAACATATTCTTGACGAAAAAAAAGGCAAACCTGACTTTCTTCAATGCCCTGGATTCAACCATGAGGTCAATAAAACCCCAATCCACACCCAGCAAAAGCTTCAATCCAACATGAAACCCTCAGATCTGGGAAGAAATCTGCAACCTTGGAGCTCTGATACCATGTGGGAGTAAATGGTGACTCCCCAACACCCCGAGGAATAGCTGCTAGACCAAAACCACTTCCACAAGAGAGAGAATGGAAAGAAAGCTTGCTTCACCATGCAAGATTGAATATTGGTTGACTATGCTTGAATAAGCTTCAATTGATGCAAATGTACATGAGATGCCTTGCTTATAAATTCAAGGTAGAGAGATAGGATTAGACAAGATCATGACAAGTGTCTTAATCCTATGACATGAGACTGTTGGACTCAAACAACACTGAGAGGGGGGGGAATCAGTGTTGTGCAATTTTTAACTTTATTAAACTGATCTCTCAAGTGTATATAACATTCAATCAAAAGAAAGATGCATGACCATAGAACAATAATCCACAACACCATAACACAAGGATTTTTATGTGGAAACCCGGTTAAGGGAAAAACCATGGTGGAGGTCAATCCACAATTTGAGTACTCAAAATATAAGTGTTTTACAAAATGGGAATGCACTTGCATTCAGGCACATTTCCTAGAGCTCACTGCTCAAAATAAAGAAAGCTCACTTCCTTACAAAATATTTGGATTACATCAAAAGGTTGAACTAAGAAAATACCATCTACAAATGCCTGATTACAGTTCCAGTTAGGCTCATAGATCAGATTCTGGACCTTTTGTTTGATTCTGCACTTTGCTTTGCTCTACCTTAATTCGCTTCATAAAATCCTCTTCTGCACAAATGAAAATTGCTTAACTTCTCTTCTGATATTCGCAATACGCACCCACACATATCGAACACCACACATACATATCAAAATGAATTAACCGATTTCATATATATATCTGCTACCAAGAATTCAATCACTATATGTCGGCTTCAATAGAATATAAAATATTTTCCAATTGTCGGCTCAAATCATGAATAACATTTAATGCGCATCCACCAAAGTCGGCCATAGCATAGTTAGGACCCAAAACAAAATCTCCAACACAAAAATACTTCAAAAAATTTGGCTTTAGACATCTGCAACACCTTACATTCACTTAGTCGGCCTTCATATACTGATGAACAAAAAATCAAACGACCGAATCTCCTAACTCATACACCACTTGATGCGATAGCACAAAAATCAAGAATAACATATTTCATATACCCAATGACCTTCCCAGAGATCCACAACCAAAATTGATAAGCTAGTAATGCAAACCACTTGATAGATTCAACTTCAGTCGGATACCCTGTTCTTTACTTTGTCTTTCGATATGGTCAGATACAGAAGTGCAGACCAAATCAACGACTTCGGTTGCCATCAATGACAACACTAGAAGCCATATGCCAACAATCTCCCCCTTTGGCATTGATGGCAACACTTAGTGAAAAATTACTAAGTGTCGGAACCTCCAAAACTTCAAAAAGCCGTAGCTAACAAAAACTCAACAAAACTCCCCCTAAGTTTGATAAAGAATTTTTCACTGCTCTCTCTCCCCCTTTGACATCAATGACAAAAAGATAATAAAATATTTTATTTCTTTCCCTATGAAGTGTAACCAAAAAACTTACTTATTCAAAAATTGATTCAAAAATTTGAAGAAATACAGCTACTATTTGAAGATTATTTTGTACTTTTCCTTCATCTCTAGAAGAAACTTCGTCCATGCTTACACTACAATCCCTATGATTATGATCATACTATTTTTTTCAGATGTCCGATTGATAATCTTGATGAGGGATTATGGAATGGTGAAGGCATCTTCCAATACTTCTCCCTTCCTCAGTAACTCACTCAATTGTTCCAACCTGCATTATGTTATGTCCTTCACTTTCCAGAAGGTGTCAACAATCCTATTCCTAGTGTTCTGAACATTTGTATGCTCTGCTTGCAATTTCTGAATCCTTTTCCCAGTCGCACCATCTTGATCCTGAGACATGTTAAAGCCCTGTCCAATACTATTCAACTCTATTTCAATTTGTTCCAGCTTGTCTTTGTACTTGTTGATTGCATAAGGCCATCGAAGAAAATAGTTATAAATGTTGTTTGTTGTGCTTATGCATTACCTTAGTTCATTCATGAGCCTTTTTAGCTTAGTAAGTGATAATTTGTATTGTTTCTTCAGGTGTAGGATCACTTCTTCCTTATTTTGATACTCAGAGTCCATGGTTTTCTTTTGGCAATGTATTTTGCAAACTCTCCAATTTGATATGATTGTGCACAAGATGAGCACTTAGTACGCTTAAGATCATGTCCTACTCATATGAGGGTCTGATAGAACACATGTTCACAATTTTTTGCATTCCACCTTCCTCGTGAATAATGTGTAATAGCTCTTCCTTGGTTAGATCACCTTCTTCTTCACTTCCTTCTGCCATTTCCTTTTCTTTTTATGGTTCAACTTTTTTCAGTTCTTTTCCAAGGGCATCCTCAGTTTCCTTATCAGATTCCTCATCTGGTATGTCCACAATCACTTGTTCTTTTCCTTTCCCTTCAACTTTTGTAGTCTTGCATGTTGGTGGAGTACAAACAGCAATTTCTTTTGCTCTTCTCTTCTTTCTCTCCATCTCATCGGAGGAGGAACCAACTTCAAGTCCTCTTACCGAAAAGGGAATATGAGTTGATCCAAACTTCCTTAGCAAACCCTTAAAGAAAATTTCATACATTTGATCGCAGTTTTCCAAATTGTTAGAGTATATGTAAATCTGCTTGCAAACTGGTTCACTCTCTTCCCATATTACATTGTTATTCAGGGGTAAGCAATTCAGAAAATACATCACAAGGAATATAACCAAAGTACCAAACCTGAAAGGGTAATCTATCTCCTTCGTCAGTTACACGTTCTCCATCAATTGATCTTTCAGCAATCTACAAAGATCAAAATCTTGATCTTCCATTATCATCTTGTGTGAAATGTAAACAACACCTACCGAAGTTGCACCTTCTCTGTTTCTGAAAAATATTTTGTAGGATATTCCATGCGTAATGTACCTTGTCACTAAATCTTTGATTGTGGATATTATCAGTTCCCTTTGATCTCTAGTTACTCCAGTTAGGGTTTTGACTTCTTTATTTCAAATTGACTTCTTCCTCGACACATCCACAACTTTGCATAACCCAGTTACAGCTGCAATCACTTCTTTCGAGATATGGTAGGGTTTATCCAAATTCATAATATCATCATTCAATTTTTCTAGAATAAACTCAATGACTTATGCATTTCTGAAATAAGGGAATTCACTCCAAATATCCAAGTTTTTGTGCTTTTCTTCATTCAACCATTTCAATACATCATGCGACATGTTTCTTTTAGCTCTAATCTTCTCACTGCTATATTCATCTAGTTTTACCATTCCTTTAATTTGTTATATTTTTCCTTCCGTACACATGTCTTGAAAATAAGTTATTCAACCTCACACCAAATTAAAATTTCTCAATACTACTAAAATACCTGATGGATTAGGGTTTCGCCACCGAATTCTCTTCACGTTTTCAAAATTCTAGTGCAGAGTGCTCTCCTACTTCTTTTTCTTTGACACAAAGTGGAAAATGAGGGTTTCAAATTTCCTTTTATATTTCACACACCTAACTTTTGTTGTAATAAATGATTTTTCCCTAACTTATCCAAATACCCTATTTTCTCAGTCATCAAATAGAAACTTTTGCGGACCTTCAACTCAGCATAATAGCCTTTCCAACTATTCCAACAACATTTGTAGATTATCAGTGCAACCACTACACTCATCCATATCCCGGTGTCAATTACCGGTAGGGGGTTTGAAAGATTTTCTTGACAGCTCCCCCTAGGCCAAAGGCCCAAAACTAATTCCCAAAGGAATTACCAGAAGCAGGTTCTGGTGCTGGCTCATTTCCTATAACAGAGGGGCACTTCTTCACCCATTTATTCTTCATCTGATCTCTTATTTCATCCACATTCACTTTCCCTTTTCCTTTATCATCTTTCTGCATATTTTTGCCTTTGTATTTTGGACCTCTTCTATCCATATTCTTGTTTCTACAGAATCTTGCACTATGACCGTATTTGTTGCAATTAAAACACACAAAATTTCCTTTTCCAGACCAATCACTCCATTTATTTCTTCTTGATTTGCACTGGTTATAAATATTCCCAAATCTTCCACAAGTATAACATCTAACACTCCTATTAACAAAGTTGTTTAACACATTTCCACATTCAATTGACTTGTGACCAAACTTATTACAATTGAAACACTGACCGAAAAATGATGAATCACTTAATTTCATTTTGCTTCTACATTGAGCAGCCATATGACCAAATTTATTGCAAGCAAAATAGTATACATTAAACTTTTGAGCATTAGGTTGTCTTACCGTATGCCTTTTTACTTTGTTCATCAAATTTCCTTGCTTAGAATTCCTTTCTCCAGACCCGGAACTCTCTCCTTTTTCATAACCAAGACCTCACTTATCATTTGCATTATTTTTCCCTTGAGTTAGCTCATCAAGCTTAACTGAGTTAATCTTGAACTTCTCCTTGTATTCATTTGCAGTAGTGAGTTCATCCCTAAGAATAACAATTTGTTTTTCAAGCTCTTCTTCATTGTTTCTAGATTGTTGCAGTTCAATCTCTAACTGAATGAGTTCTCCATTAATTTTGTTGCATTCATCAGATATCTCTTTTAGGGACTAGGCAATATTTTCCTCATTCTTCTTTCTTTCTTCAATCTCCTTAGTCATCTTTATTGCCATAGATTCCATCTCATGCTTTAGGGTAGCATTGTCTCTAGCAAGCTTTTCACATTCTTCAGTTATTTCCTTCAAGGTTTGATTCAAGTGAATATCATCCATGCTTTTGCTCTCTTTTTGCTTAATCTAATCACAAATATCCTTTATCTTTTCCCTAGAATTAATAATTTGATCCTTCAACTTCTGAATGAATTTCTCAGCATCCTTAAGATTTTCTCTCAATTCCCGGACTTCTACTTTAGACTGATCAAGGTCATCAAGTTCCACCAAAAGTTGTTGTTGAAGACTACCAAACTCCATTACATTACAAGATCCACCTCAAGTTGTTAAACTTCTTCCAAGGAACTTAGCTCTGATACCAATTGTTGGACTCAAGCAACACTAAGAGGGGGGTGAATCAGTGTTGTGCAATTTTTAATTTTATTAAATTGATCTCTCAAGTGTATATAACATTTAATCAAAATAAAGATGCATGACCATAGAACAATAATCCACAACACCATAACACAATGATTTTTACGTGGAAACATGGTTAAGGGAAAAACAACAGTGGAGGTCAATCCACAATTTGAGTACTCAAAATATAAGTGTTTTACAAAATGGGAATGCACTTGCATTCAGACACATTGCCTAGAGCTCACTGCTCAAAATTAGGAAGGCTTACTACCTTACAAAATATTTGGAGTACATCAAAAGGTTGAACTGAGAAAATAGCATCTACAAATGTCTGATTACAGTTCCAGTTAGGCTCATAGATCAGATTTTGGACCTTCTGTCTAATTTTGCACTTCACTCTACTCTGCCTTAATTCGCTTCACAAAATCCTCTTCTGCACAAATGAAATTCGCTTAACTGCTCTTCTAATATTTACAATACACACCCACACATATCAAACACCACACATACATATCAAAATGAATTAACCAATCTCATATATATATATCTACTACCAAGAATTCAGTCGCTATATGTCGGCTTCAATAGAATAGAAAATATCTTCCAATTGTTAGCTCAAATCATGAATAACATTTAATGTGCATCCACCAAAGTCAGCCATAGCATAGTTAGGACCCAAAAAAAAATCTCCAACACAAAAATACTTCAAAAAATTCGGCTTTAGATATCTGCAACACCTTACATTCACTTAGTCGGCCTTCATATACTGATGAACAAAAAATTGAATGATCGGATCTCCTAAATCATACACCACTTGATGTGACAACACAAAACTTGAGAATAACACATTTCATATACCCAAAGACCTTCCCAGAGATCCACAACCAAAACTGATAAGTTGGTAATGCAAACCACTTGACAAATTCAACTTCAGTTGGATAACCTGTTCTTTACTCTGTCTTTCGGTATGGTCAAATACAGAAGTGCGGAATGGATCAATGAATTAGGTTGCCATCAATGACAACACTAGAATCCATATGCCAACAGAGACAACTAACAAACTAACTACCTAGGAATCAAGCAATACTAGCTAGATAAGATAAGTTCTAGAAAATCCAACTAAGACTTCTAGAAAGAATCTTTTATCCTAAGTAAACTTAACCATGTGAATATGTCCCCTAATTACCTAGTGAGTGAATTATCTAGGTACAAGACATTTATTCACACCAACATATACTCTTACATTCTTGTCATTTTTTATACAGGAAGTTACAGTTGGTGCATCGTCCTTGTCAAACAATTGAAGAAGCATCACTTATGGTATATGGTTTCTTTTATATCTAGTAGACATAAGTTTAGATATGAGTAGATATGTTTTTAGTTTATTTCTCTTTTTCAACAACTATATATTAATTTTATCAATTTTATTTTACCTGTTATAGTGTATTCCACTATCTACCTATGTGGATCCTCTACCATTATGATACGGTAGGATGCTTGATCGTCCTAAGGGACCCTCATTTGCAGAATGTTTGTCAAGAAAAAAATAAAGGCTTGAAGTAATCAAGAATTGAATTTTAATTTAATTGATATTTTTGAGAAATTATTGTTTAGTATAGTGATTAGATATGTTACACCCCGATTGTATAGCTACTACATATTAGTACTGCATAGGGATAAATGATTGTAAAAGAGAATTATGTGAATGAATAAAATATGTTGTTCCTTGTTATCAATATGAGTGTTTTCACATTTAATGATTGTCTCATTTAATGTTGCTTCAATTGATGTTATTCATGGTGAAATATAGCATAAGGAGGTTAATGAATCATTTTATTCTAACTTGAGATGTTTATGTATACTACTAATGTTATGAACATATGACTATCGTGAGTTTATGTCAGTGGATGCAAGTATGTGAACCATTCCTCCAGGTGGAGGGGAAATATCACTCAGGAGAGGACCTTGGTCGTTTAACCAATAAAGTGAACTATCTGAGCATACACACATGTCACTATAGTTTGGGTGAACTGAGTCAGTTATGTTGGTTCTAGATAAGTCATTTGCAGCTCGTATATTGGCATTAAGAGTCTTGTCTACTTCTTTACACTTTTATGAGTGATGTTTATCTGTATATCTATCTTGTTGTATTATGATCATTATGATGGTAACGTGAATGAATGTAAGTGAATAGGGAGTGGACATACATACATATATATAGTATATACATGTATCCATATGTATATACATATTGATACAGGTGTATGACTGGAAAATGGATATGCTCATACAGATGCATCGATATGGTATACCTATACATACGTGTACATTGAGGTATACACATGTATATATGCACAACCTATTATATGTGGATATTAATAATATTATATTATTATTGCCTAACAATTTACATATACATGTATATATATACATATTGGATATGTTGGTTGCCTTACAATATGTTTATGGAATGATATATATGTGTGTGTGTGTGTGTAAATATATATATATATATTATACGTTATACACACACACACACACACACATATATATATAGATATATATATATATATATATTTTTTTTTTTTTTGATAAATTAATTGCTGGGTAAGGCCAGCACCATTTTATTGAAATCAGTATTAAAATGAAGATTACAACACTCCTGCTTTTTCCAGCCATGAGACCACCGCCAATTTCAACTCAGAAATAACAATCCAGTTTGTAATTTAAACGCCACTACAAAAGATCTAAATTCGCCATCCAATTCGAATCTTGAGCAGTATGAACACCACTTCAAGCCAGGGGATCACCAGCTACAGCACGCCACTAAACACCAACCCATTGAGCTTATACCCCGCGGATGCCTATTGGGCCAGAAACTTAATCCTGTTCGACCCCCCTGCCTACTGCTGATTGCTTCCTTAAAACATCCGCCACAGCAATTACCATCCCAACCGAACTGACCTCACTCATATAAAACAAAAACCTGCTCCTGAATGATTAAACCAACGCCCACATAAGTGAAAAACCAACAACCACCGGTGTGACCTTGGACGCCTCTTCCATGCACAAGAACAAACACTGAGCACCAAACGTCCTACTCCAAGCTTTTAAAACTGGAGAGAACCTAAATACCAACTGGAAAGAGCCCTTTACGCTGTCCCCAATTGTCTGATTTCATTCTGAGAACTAATCCAGCCCAACCATACTTCCTGCAGCCGCTTGTTTAGCTAGCACATCCGCCATAGAGTTACCTTCCCGATAGACATGACTGATCCGGAACTCCAAGAAGGACCCCCTAAGCTTTGCAATAGGATCCAACCATCGCCTCAATAACCAGTTAGGGGTGGAGTTATTTCTAATCGCATTAACTGTGATGAGTGAATCACCCTCAAGATGAATTTTATCTGCTCCTATATCCTTCCCCAGCTCCAATCCACTTAGCGCAGCCCTGAACTCAGCCTCATTGTTTGATGCCTTACCAATAAATTCTGCTTTTTGAGCAATTACTACACCTTCCGAATTCCTAGCAACGCACCCAACCCCTGCCGAGCCCGGGTTGCCACTAGACGCCCCATCAAAATTTATTTTGATCCACCCAACCTCCGGTTTTTGCCAGACTGTTTTCCTTCTAACTTCAGCCTTCTGCACAATATTCTTAGGCCCAGCCACCAATGGTATATTCAAACCCTGAATCTTATTCGCTAATTCTATATCCCGATTAGAAAAGGTATTTTTTGAAAATGGACACCTTCTGGCAGCCACATTGACTAACTCCACAATTGACCCTTCTATTTTCTTCACCAACTTCTCCCTGGCCAACGCTTGATCTTTAAAGATTCTTCTGTTCCGTTCTTTCCACAATTCCCAACACACCGTGGATGGCAAAATCTGCCAGATACTACTAAAAACACCTTTAACTTTCTTTCTCGGCCAGGCACTTAGCCAGTCAGCCAGACCTTGAGAAAAGGGGGTCTGAAACCCAAGTTGTCCCATACAGAATTGCCAACAATAAGCAGAATAAGGACATGAGAGCAGAAGATGGTCCACGTTTTCCAGCTGCTGCTTGCAAAGAATGCACCTATTAGGACCCCTGAAACCCAACAACTCCAGCTTATCCTGAGTTAGAATCTTGTTTTGTGCTGCAAGCCACGTAAACACCCCTGCCTTCGGTAAAACATCCTTCCCCCAAAAGAGAGATACTGGCCTGCAATGAACAGATTCTGCATTCTCCTTTAATTTATACCCAATCTTAACCTTGTATTCCCCATCTGCAGATGCACACCATCTTAATATATCCTCACCGTCAGAATCAGGAATGATCCTCTCCTTTAAGATTGCTGATAAAGTATTCTTTTGCTCTATTGGGGCATTAATAACGCTGAGATCTTTCCAAACCCACTTACTCATCCCGTTTATAAGAACTCTACTACCATAATCACCCACTTTAGAACCCCAAATTCTGATTGCCTCGTCCTTTAACTCATCCAATTGCGGCCTACTACTTAGTTTCGAATGTCCATCCCAGGAGTCATTCCAGAAAGAAGCCCTCTGCCCGTTATGCACCTCCCATGTGATATGTTTAGTTATAATACTTCTGCTTTCACAAATAAAATTCCAAATGGCAGATCCTCTTGGCGGGTTCATAATTTGCAAAATACTGACGGGATCAGCAGAATTTAAATATTTCTTCCTTAAAATTCTAACCCATTTCTGATTACCTTTATACAACATCCACACTAATTTTGCTCCCATTGCTAAGTTCATAATTTTCATTTGTCTAATGCCTGCCCCACCCGCCTGATACGGCCTACAAATCTTGTCCCATGCTAGTAAAGGGACCTTGTTAGTATCATTCGGTCCATTCCAAAAAAACTTCCGCATAATTTGGTTGAGCTGATCATCTATGCCGGATGGTAACTTCAAGCATGCCATTGAATACACTGGAATTGCTGCCAGCACTGCCTTAATCATTAGCACTCTCCCAGCAGATGTAAGCCACCTCCCTTTCCATAATTCCATCTTTTTCTTACAGCTGTCAACTAATTTATCCCAAAAACACTTCTTATTAGCCCCAACAAACAGTGGCATACCAAGAAACCTCCCTGGAAGACCTGCAGCTCTTACACCCAAGATTCTGGAAAGGTCCCTTTGCAGACTCAGCTGTACATTAAGGAAGTACACCTCTGATTTTCTCCAATTAATAACCTGCCCTGAGGCCTTACTGTACTCACCCAAAAGATTCCTTATTTTTCTTGCTTCTGTTCTTGAGGCTTGCCCAAACAAAATGGTATCGTCTACAAACTGTTGATGGGTGCTTGCCTCCATCCCAGGAGTGACTTCAATCCCTTTCCAAGAGCCATCCATTCTTGCTTGACAAATACTCCTACCTAATGCCTCTGCCATAATGATGAATAAGAAAGGGGATAGTGGATCCCCTTGCCTGATTCCACGAGAAGAATTGAAGAAGCCCTGGGCCACCCCATTGATCAAAACAGAAAATTTAGGAGAACCAATGCAGCTCATAATCCAACCCACCAAATTCCTATCAAAACCAAACCTAGTCAGCATCTCATCCACAAACTGTCTATCCACACGGTCAAAAGCTTTAAGGATATCTAGTTTTAAAATCATACTTGGGATTCTGATTTTCCTGGCCGTGTGAATGGTCTCATGTGCCATTATTATACCTTCCACAATGGATCTCCCCGAGATAAAGCCACTCTGCTCCTCAGAGATTACCTTATCAATCACCGCTTTCATCCTGTTTGCAATGATTTTTGTGATGATTTTATAAAGGGTATTGCATAATGAAATTGGTCTATAGTCCCCCATATTTTTGACTTCCTTTTTCTTAGGTATTAGTGCAATGAAAGTATGATTGATTGCCCCCAAAATTGTTTTCTTTTTCCTTGATTCCTCCACAGCTTTAAGCAAGTCTTCCTTAACTATATCCCAGAATTTTTGATAAAAAAGGGCCGGAAAGCCATCTGGCCCTGGCGCCTTATCTGATCCCAACTGAAACGTGGCTTTTTTTACCTCTTCTAGACTAATTGGCTTAACCAGCTCCTTATTATCACCTTCTGAAATGATACCTGGAATTCTGCCCAAGAAAGCATTCCTCTCAGCCCCATGCTGCTGATCTTCTTGGGTAAAAAGAGATTCGAAATGTCTGACAGCTTCTTGACTGATCTCAACCTCATTACTAATGACTGATC
Source organism: Sequoia sempervirens (assembly GCA_007258455.2). Lineage (NCBI taxonomy): Eukaryota > Viridiplantae > Streptophyta > Pinopsida > Cupressales > Cupressaceae > Sequoia > Sequoia sempervirens. The sequence goes on from VDFB02024418.1 coordinate 29,084, forward strand.
CATCCTCCCGCTCGAGCTCTCCAATTCTATTTTTGCTTCTGTTGACTACGGTTGTGTTATGAAAGTATTTTGAATTTCTATCGCCTTCACGCAACCACAATTCCCTTGATTTCTGCCTCCAATGACACTCCAATCTGGCCAAAATTTCTGACTGCTCCGCTTTCAGTTCTTTCTCTTTCGTAAATTCTTCAATCCCCATACCTTTCTCTATTATTCTTTCATTGAGTTTCCTAAGCTCCGTCTCTATCCTATCGCTTTCCACAAAGATATTCTTAAAATGTTCCTTGTTCCAAGCCCGTAACTTTGTTTTGATATAGGACAGCTTGTTATAAAAAGTGAATAGATGTGTTTGCTTGTCCACCCTACATTCTCCCCACCATTGAGAAATCAACTCATACAAACTAGGATCACGTATCCACATTTTCTCAAAACGAAAAGGAGATCCCCCTTTAAAGTCATCTTGTGTTATTGACAGCTGAATCGGAAAGTGATCTGACCCACTGAAGGGTAGAATTGATGTTTCAATCAGATTTGTTGTTTGACTCCATTCCCCAAATAACAAAAATCTGTCCAACTTTTCTGCGATTCCAGAAAAGCCTAGCCTTCTGTTGGTCCATGTGAAGACACCGTTTTTTGCTTCAACTTCCCTTAACTCGTTTCTGTCCACAAAGTCCTGGAAATCCAACTGTACCCTGGTTAGGTTTCTTAATCCACCTTGTTTTTCTGAATTGTTCAACGTGGCATTGAAATCACCCCCTAACAGAACCCGCTCTTCCTTCAGCTGTACTAAAGTTGCAGATAACATCCCCCAAATGTGCCTTTTTGATGCTGTGGCGGTTGGCCCATAAACATTAATCATTTTTACCTCAAAATTGCTAAGGAAGTATCTCACCGAGACCAACATCCAATTCTGATTAGACGAGATAAGAGTACAATCTGCCTTGGCCGGGTTCCAAATTACTCCTAATCCGCCTGAGGCACCTACTGCTTCCACAAAAACCCCTTCCCAACCCCTCCAAAATCTCATTCTATTTTCCTGTTCTGCTCTACTCCACTTTGTTTCCTGTACGAACACTAAATCTGGTTTGCTAGTATCCATTTGACGTCTAAAAAGACGCCACTTGCTAGGGGCATTTAAGCCCCTAGCATTCCAGCTTAAGACCCTCATGGCTCCTCGGGAAGGAATAGTTCCTTCCCGCTTCTTAAGATCGTTTGGTTCAGTTTAGTTTGCCCTTTGGCAAGCCCCGCCAAAACCAGTTTTTCTTTATTAGATTTACGGCCTTTTTGTTTAGCAGACCTCATTCTAGGGGTTTTTTGATCTGAATATACTTGTTCTATTCCTCTTTCATCCACTGTACCTATCTGAGTGTCCACATAATTCACATCCAAGTCTGATTCAGATTCCTGACTCCCCCAACTCTGATCTTCTTTGACCACCTCTACTTCCTTGCCGACTAAAACTATGTTTCTGCCACACTCCACAACTACTGTTTCCACTTGCCTCTCCCCACCCCCTGCAGCTGACTTATTTGAAACCTGAAAATCTGTCAACTGTGGCAGACCTACCAACTTTTCCTTATCAATCGAAGAAGTGGTTGCCTCCTCTGCTGGGTTACACTGACCGATTTGAGAACTTTCCCGAAACTCCTCATTAGGCAAATTCAAATGGTGACAAACATTCTCCTCATATACCTTGCTTACTCTACTTGGGGGCCATATAGAGTCTGTTAATTCTTTTTCCATATCAGTTAAAGGAAGACCCATTGGGACTTCATTATTTTTGGCTGAACGAACGTCACCAACAGATTCGTACATATTAATTCCGTTGGCAACCACCCAAACCGAACAAATCTCCTTGCCATGATCTGCCGATTTACACCTGGGGCAAATTGACAGCTTATCTTCCCTTATAACTTCCTGCTTCCAAACTCCTCCCTCCGAAACTAATTCTACTACAGTAGGGAGCACCATTTTCTGCGGGACTGCAACACAGAGCCTAAAATATGTGCCATGCAATCTATCCTCCTGGACTTTATCTAAGTATTTAAATTTTCCAAAATGTCTGCCAATAACCTTCAGCGTATTTTCAGCCCAATATTCAGAGGGAAGGTTATATAATCGTAACCAGGTGTAACTTTCCTCTATTACCAGTTTGCCAGAGTCAAAGTTAGGACTCCAATCGAAAAAATGCATTTCTGAGCCTTCCATGAAAAAGGGGCCAGAGTTTCTGACCTTATTCTTCTCCTCCTGTGTTGGAAATGTGACCAGATAGCAGTTGTCTTGTAGAGCCCTGACTACAGTCTTATGTCCCAGTTTTTCTAAACACCAGGTTTTGATATCCTTATGGTTCTTTGTATGCCCCCCGCCCCATTTCATGAATAATCCTATATCTTTAAGCAAACCCCTAGTTTCCTTAACTGAATCGATCAACAATGAAACAGTAAGATTAGGTTCTTGCAAGGGCCTACCAGTCTCTGAGTCACCGCACCTTGAATCCTTCTTTTCCTCTGCCGCCGTTTTTTTGCCTCTGACTTGATTCCATTCTTCTCTCTGACTATCCTCGTTCAGCACCACTCGACGCCACTGCCTTGCCTGGGTTCTATGTGGACTTGACGCTTTCCCAAACCAATCCTCCTTCTTTCCACGTGAAAACCTGAACAACGGTAGATTTTCACCCCCCCACATACCCCCCCACCTGTTCCTGTTATAAGCTAAACGTCCTGGGTAACTCCATGGAGGCTCTTGTCTCCCCTGCTTTCTTGAATGAGCATTTTCATTCGCTACCCATCCAGATCTGGCGATGGCTCTTGACCAATGGTTCTGCCTTAACCAGCCCTCCCTCTGACGGGTATTATGTGTTGGATAACATTTATCCACCCATTGGCCGTTTTCCATCACCCACTGTGGTCTATAAACGCCATTCTGACCCCGTACCCCCTGCTCGCCATACGCATTCCACCCTTTATTAATCTTCTCCCTGAAAGACTCCATGGGTTCCACGAAATCCATTTCGTCTCCCCACCGCTGCTGTCTCCGAGCACCATTAACCTCCTGCCTATCCCACAAGCCATCTCCACTATATCTTTGCGCTTCAGGCCTCTGCAAATCGCCTCCCTGACCCGTGCGCCTTCCTCCCCGGTCCGCCATTTTTTATATATATATATATATATTACGGTAACATAATATATATATATTATTACTTTAATATATATATATATATATATAATATATATTTAATATTTGAATCTCATTGATGGAAATCAAATTATTTTCCACATTGAATTAATATTAAACTTCAACTATGGAAATCGGGTTCAAATATACCCAATCGATTATTAATCATCAATCACGACAGTTGAATTAATCAAAATATTTTCCTTTGGCAATGAGAAATCAAAATACGTCTTGAAGGAAATCAAAATATTTGATATACTATCTTTTAAACTTTGAAATAAAATAAAATTAGCATCTGAGGAAAACACACGCACCAGTTATACACGCGGGGCAATGACCAAGTCATTGAACATTGCAATGCAGCCTGTATGATTGTTGATTGAGCCATATTAATAAGTTATGTGGATAGCAAATATCAATGGACTTTTTTACTATGCATTTTCTACCTACCAGATTATGAAATTGGTGCCATATCTAGAATGAAACCTGTAGGTTTTGATTTTGTATATTATACCATGTGCAAATGGAAATAGTCTCCATTTTGTTGTCAATCAATGGAGGTCGAATCACCTCTTTGAAGCTGAGTATGGGATTAAAATCATGCCACTTATTAAGTTGAATTATTCAAATTTCAGTGTTGGAAATTAACATGCCTTTGGAAGTGGAATTCGATGGGGGCTGGGGTTCTATAAATAGCCACCCAATCCTTCATTCATCACTTTATTTTTGGAGAACTTATCTTTTGAGAACTTATTTCTATAGAGCAATCACTCTATTTTTTTAGAAACGTATTGTCCTATGAGTTGAGTTTAGTGTGAAATTACCAATTCTTCAGTGTTAAATTACCAGAGATTCATATCTTTAATCAACTACAGCCATTACTATTCTGATTATTGATTTCTGAGTGCTTAATCCTGAGTGAGAAAGGTAGTAATTTGTGAGGGAATTTCCAATTGTTGGAGGTGTTGAAAGTACTATGAGAATAGGCTGAGGCATAATCATTTGGAGAAAAGCTAAATATCATGCATGAGATATTCTTCTACTATCAATTTCAAAAGTAAATCTTAAAATATTTTTGAAAATTATGTTTATTGTCTGTGTATAGATAGGGAATTGCTTCATGAACTGTATTGATGTTGTGTGTTGAAAGTGAGTTATTTTATTAACTACATTATTTGTTTGCACATAGAGAGAAAATTGTTTAAAGGATAAAAGATGCATACTTGTTGTGTTTTGCATTAATTGTATGATCTCCATAGAAGGAGAATATGGTTGTAATAGTTACTATATACTAGGACCGAAATGAGGACAGGAGTCAAGTAAATTTTGTCAGCTTAAGTTATTAGGTTAACTAAGATAAGCTTGAGTTACTCCTAGGATAAATATTTCCAGTATAGGAGGGATTATGTGAATTACATGTTGTGTTGATTCATTTCTAGCAGTGAGTATGTTGTAGGTTAGTCTGGGGTGACCGATTATCCATTGAAGGACATAACCTATGTGTGGTGTAAGATAGCCCTAAGTCAAATCGACCTTGAATGGTGTATGTGATAGATGAACCTCAGTAGAAATACTATATGGAACACTTTGGCCAAAGTAGTGTAATGTACCTACATCCTCTTAGACTGGGCGATGATTACTCTATCAGTTCACTGTGATCCAATAATACATGCTAGTTCAGGATTGTGGGATTACAAGGATCTAGTTATATAGGACACACCACTATGCTTAGTTGGTCAACAGTATCGGTTACTCTACCAATCTCTTCGTCAAAAGGAGGGCCATCTATTGAATAATAGGTGTGCAAGGGACTGCATTATAAGTCTGTGGTTGGTGGAAAAGCGCTCGAGTGATGTTTTTCCTCCACAGCAGGCTACTGAAGTACCAAGATTTGAAAGGGAAGATCTTGGACCGTCTTATTACTATTTGTTCAAAAGCTCATTGAGCTATGTTTGTACTCGTATGTCTTCTTACTCTGATGTTTACTTGAAAAGGAAAAATTATTTTATTGTAATGAAATTTATTATGTTGAAAAAATTTCAATTAAAAGAAAAGAAATTTTTTGTTACAATGGCAATTTACTCGTTATCTTTATCTGTCTGATGTAAAATTAATAATTTTTATTTCATGCAAGGGTTAGTACATTACAAGATATTACTGTGAAAGTTATAAAAAATAATAGATAAGTTTCTATTTAGTAGTCTAACTTATTTACCATTTAGCTAATTAATCTAATTTGTGGTTTGGATTTTCATTGTGTAGTCAACTTTGTATCCATCAAGTGGCATGAAGATGCCACATTTTGATGATCTACCACAAGTTTAGAATTTTCTTGAGATGGCATAGCTATTTGGGATGTATATTGTATATAGACCTTGAGATGGCATATGCCACATTTTGTAAAAAATATTTTGAGTTCACTTTTATATATAAAAATTAGTATTCAATGTAATTTGCTCCTTTTGCACATGTTTTCCTACTTTTAAACTTAAAATTTGAATTTATATCACTTTATAATGGTTGAGCTATGAGAAATAACATGTTATAGATTGATTTCTTGTAATCTTGTGCTTTAATAGTTTATGAATTACATATCATTTTTACTCATAAATTATCATCAGTCATTTACAATTGGTAATCCATCTTGATCTTTGCACCACCACCTCTAATAGAAACTATTTAGGTAAAGATTAAAACAAAAGATACATTTATCATATTCTTTCAAGTTAACATCTAAAGAAGAAAGTTGACTCAAAATAAAATTAAAAGGATTCAAATGTTTTTCTCTAAATTACCATATTTCATTTACAAAGATTATAACATTTTTTAAGATACAATTTATTGGCTAAAATTTTACTTAGGTAAAAATTACTTGTCCTCTTTTATAGCTTGTGTGTAGAGGTCCCCTTAGAAAAATTCAAAAGGCTAACATCTATAAGGTAAAATCAAATGGGAAACTTAAATTCTATTTCCCACCCATTTATATTAACATCTATACTATTGTTAAATTTGGTTTCCTTCGACATTTTCACCAAATTTGATTCTTTTATCCTTAGTTTCTATATCCTTTATCCTTTTATTCCTTGATCATTTAACATCCTTAGTCTCTATAGTTTCATTTTGGTTGATCCTTTAAGTAAATTTTAATCTACCCTTTAGCAATGATGGATTTTTCAATTTGAATTTTCCTTTTGATTAGTGCATCAAAATAAGTGACATGGAATACCAATTCTGGGTTGAGATTAATGATAAAGATGTATATAAGTTTTGTTATTAGTATATAATTTGCATGTTACCTAGGGTCCCCCTTGCCCTTATATTTGAATTATTTCAAGATCTTTAAGAAGGAAGGAAACAAAATATGTGATATCAACATAATTACTCAATCTATTCACCACATATTTCATGTCTTTCCACTCTTGTTCAAGAGATGAGATAAGCAATAGTGGAGGAGGTTAGAAGTATTAATGAGAGTGATATTGGGTGTATTTGTTTTGATGTGTGACCAAAGGAATTGAGGTTGATGGTTTTGATGGATGTATTGGTTTCGATGTGTGACCAAAAGAATTGAGGTGAGAAAGGATGGGTGCCTAGAGAGTTAGGCTACACTATTTTTTTAAGATTGGAGAGGTCATATTTGGGTGGAAATTTAACCCCTAATTGAATAACTTAGCTAAGGATTTTATCTTTGTTTTTTTATAAATCTCTTTATAATATCATATCCTTGTTGAAAATGAAGGATGATAGTCAAATCAATAGTATAGTCATGTTGATTAGGATTGTCATTATTAATTTCATGAGTTTAGGGTTGTCATAATCCACATAACAATCCACTATCACATTGGGACAGTCATAACAACCCACAATATCATCAAATCCCATGAATACATGCTAAACAAATGAAATATTTTGGTTCCTATGTTAGTACACATGAAGATCTAGCTATGGGGTATCATTATGTCTACAAAAATGAGAAAAATAAGACAACCCTAGGTTGCCCATGGGAAAATGATTGTTCAAACAAAATTTTCTAAATTGAAAAATTATAAATTTGTCTATGGTTTTGACAAATAGGCTGTGAAAACACATCCATATGGGTAGATAACTGCTATGGAAGTCATTTTTTCATTATGGAGTGCATTATTCCAACTTAGTCTCTTAAGAGCCCTAAGAGCAAAAAAATTGTCAAACTATGATGGAGTGGTTCTCAAAGCTCATGACACCAATAATGTTTAATCTACACCTACAAGTTGATATGGCATCGCTCCACATTAACCTCTCTCAATTTTGGTCAACTCAACACCATTTGACCATGCCAACTTAGAATGTAGACTTGCAAAAATTGATAGTGGAGAGAAGTGCAAATTTGGCAAGAAGCATATTTTTTGTTTCATGTGTCCTAGACCAAAACTGGTTGTGTCAACACATCCAGGTGGTTAGGTAAATTTTAGGGAAGATTATTTTCATTCTTTAAGTCACTCGATCATTTTGGAGTGCACTATTCTAATGTAGTCTCTTAAGTTCCACAAGAGCAAAAAAAATTCAAACTATAACAAAGTGGTTCTCGAAGCTTGTGTCACCTCATGGAACCTAAGAATTATTTTTCTACACCTAAAAGTTGATATGGCATCCCTCCACATTAACCTCTCAATTTTGGTCAACTCAACACTATTTGACCATGCCAACTTAATACTTGCAAAAACTATTAGTGGAGAGCATTACAAATTTGGAAAGAAGCATATTTTTTGTTTCATGCATCTTGGACCAAAAATTATTGTACCAACATGTCCATGTGGGAAGGTAAATGCTAAGGAATGACTATTCATTTTTCAAGTCACCTAATCATTTCAAAGTGCACTATTTCGACATAGTCTCTTTAGATCCCTAAGAGAAAAAATTGTTGAACTATGACAGAGTGGTTCTCAAAGCTTGCGGCACCTAATAATTTTTTTTCTACACCTACAAGTTGATATGGAATCCCTCCACATTAACCCCTCTCTATTTTTTTCAAATCAACACTATTTGACCATGCCAACTTAGAATGCATACTTATAAAAAATGTCAATGGAGAGTAGTAAAAATTTGGCAAGAATGTTTCATGTGTCCTGGACCAAAACAAGTCGTGCCAACACATCTAGGTGGTCATATAAACACTAGGTAAGGGCTATGTTCATTCTCCAAGTCACCCAATCATTTCAAAGTGCACTATTCCAACATAGTCTCTTAAGTGTCATAAGAGCAAAAAATTGTCAAACTATGACAAAGTTGTTCTCAGAGATTGTAGCACCTGAGAATGTTTTTTCTACACCTACAAGTTGATATGGAATCCCTCTACATTAATATCTCTTGATTTTGGTCAACTTAACAAGGTTTGACCATGATAACTTAGAATGCATACTCGCAAAATCTGTCAATGGAGAGCAATGCAAATTTGTCAAGAAGCATATTTTCATTTCATGCATCCTAGACCAAAACCAACTATGCCAACATGTCCAGGTGGGCAGGTCAATAGTAGGGAAGGGATATATTTTTTCTCCAAGTCACCTGATCATTTTTTAGTGCACTATTCTAGTGTAGTCTCTTAAGAGCCCTAAGAGTAAAAATTGTTGAACTATGATGGAGTGGTTCTCGGAGCTCGTGGCACCTAAGAATGTTTTTTTTTCACCTAAAATTCGATATGACATCCTTCCACATTAACCTCTCTTTATTTTTGTCAACTCAACACTATTTGACCATGCCAACTTAGAATGTGTACTTGTAAAAACTATCAGTGGAGAGCAGTGCAAATTTGGAAGAAGCATATTTTTGTTTCATGCATCCTATACCAAAACTAAATTTTCCAACATGTTGAGGTGGGTGGGTAAATGCTAGAGAAGGCCTATGTTCATTCCCCAAGTCACTTGATTATTTTGAGGTGTTGTATTCTAGCATAGTCTCTTAAGAGCCTTATGACCATACACATGAGATACATACACATGAGCATACATACACATGAGATTACATACACTATGAGCATACACACATACACACATACATACACATGATATTACATACACCATGAACACACACACACATGAGATTCATGAACATACATACACATGAGATTACATACACACATGAACATGCATACACATGAGATTCATGAACATACATACATGTGAGATTACATACACCATGAACATACACACATGAACATACATACACATGAGATTCATGAATATACACATGATATTAATGAAGATACATGCATACATACATACATACACATACACACAAACATACATGCATACATATACACATGAGATTAATGAACATACATACATACACATTAGATTCACAAGCATACATACAAATGAGATTCATGAACATACATACATTATAGATTCATGAACATACATACATATACATGAGATTCACGAACATACACATGAGATGAATGGACATACATACATGCATACATACATACACATGTACACATGCACATACATACACATGAAATTAATGAGCATACATACACTAGAGATTTATGAACATGTGTACCTATGAGCATCCAAATCTAAGAAATATAGATGTGCATTTTTAGAGAGAGAGGGAAGGAGGGAGGGAGGGATAAAGGGAGGTATAGGAGGAGAGAGAGGTAGGGTTGGAGGGACAGAGGGAGAGGGGAGATAGAGAGAAGTAGAGAGGGATGGAGGTAGGGAGGTAGGGAGGGAGAGGTAGAGAGAGGGGTAGGTAGAGAGAGAGTGAGGTAGGGTGGGTGTGTGGGATATATGGAAGGAGAGAGAGAGAGAACGAGGGAGGGAGGGGTAGGTAGAGAGAAAGGTAGGGTTGGAGGGATGAAGGGAGAGGGGATATAGAGAGAATTAGAGAGGGTTGGAGGTAGGGAGGGAGAGGTAGAGAGAGAGAGAGAGAGGGTTGGAGGGATGGGGGGAGAGGGTAGATAGAGATTAGAGAGGGATGGAGGTAGGGAGGGAAGGGTAGAGAGAGAGTGTGGGTGGGAGGGACAGAGGGAGAGGGTGTGAGGGGAGATAGACAGAAGTAGAGAAAGATGGAGGTAGGAGGGGAGAGGTAGAGAGAGAGGGAAGGGGGGAGGGAGGGGTAGGTGAAGAGAGAGGTAGGGTTGGAGGGACAAAGGAAGAGGAGATATAGAGAGAAGTAGAGAGAGATGGAGGTAGGGAGAGAGGTAGAGAGAGATAGTTAGGGTAGGGGAGAGAGAGAGAAGGGGGGCTGGGAGGAATATAAGGAGGGAGAGAGGGAAGGAGGGAGATATAGGTGGAGAGGAGGGAGGGATGGAGTGGTAGGAAGAGAGGTAGGGTTGGAGGGACAGAGTGAGAGGGGATATAGAGAGAAGTAGAGAGGGATGGAGAGAGAGAGAGAGAGAGCAAGGGAGAGAGAGAGAGCGAGGGAGAGAGAGAGCGAGGGGAGATAGAGAGAAGTAGAGATGGATGGAGGTAGAGAGAGAGAGAGAGGGAAGATAGAAATAAGTAGAGGGGGAAGGGGGAGAGGGAGAGAGAGGGAGGAGGGACAAAGGGAGGGAGAGGTAGGTTAGGAGTGATGGTGGGAGAGGAGAGATAGAGAAAATTAGAGAGGGAAGGTGAGGGAGAGCGGGAAAGGGAGAGAGAGATGTATATATTGATCCTAGCTCCTTGTTGTTTCATTTATACTTTTATTATAATTAATATGATATTTAAAATTCCCTTGCAACAATCCATTAAATAATTATTTTATAATATATTATATTATTATATAAATATTATTATATATAATATAATATTTATATTATAATGTATATTTTATTAATATTAATATATGTTAGTATATATTAAATATTATATATTAATATTTTAAATATATATAAATATTTACATTAATATTAATATTATAACATAGGTTAAATTTCAATCTATAGTCAACCAAAAGAATTTAAGAAATGGATATCCATTTCTTAACTCTAATAAATGGATATTTGTTTCTTAACTTTAAAAAATGGATATTCATTCCTATCGGATATTTGTTTCTTAATTTTAAAAAACGGATATCCATTCCTATTGGATATCCATTTTTTTTTACATTTTTTTTGCCTCAGTTATTGCCTCAAGATTGTTTTGGGATTTGGCTTGGGGTTTTCAAACCTAAAAAGTCAATTTCCCCAACATGTTTAGAAGGGTTCTATTGATTTTTTGGACTTCACCCTTCATGCTAGCGACTTTTTTAGTCTGAATTTGATGAAACAAAAAGGGTTTATTCAATAGATTGTCAGTATTTTACCAATATAAGATATGTTTTATTTTGAATTTAATAGACAATTATTATTGATTTTTTACATGCACTATGTGTAAAGTCCTAATTGATAGGTTGATTGAAAAATATCTATAATTTTTAAATGGTTACATATTTTTCAAACTTGAAATATGTGTCACACTCTATGCTTCACAAGCTATAGGTTGAAAAACAAATAGAATTTCATAAAAAAATTGACCAAGTTAGGGTGGTCGAATAAATATTTTTTAATATTTTTAAAAATTCCTACTTAAAAATTCATAACTAATCATTTATTTGTAAAAAATGATAAAAAAAAAAGTGTCACATCTGAGTATGTGTCCTCTACTTATATTGAAATATTCAAAAAAATATATTTTTTCTCATACTTAGGTTGGTCAGACAAACACATGTTTTTAAAAAAAAAAATTGAAGTACTACTATATTGAAATTTTATATTTTCACCAAATAAGATTACTTTTTTCCAAAAAATGCCTATTAGCCTACAAACTACATTCAATTTGCTATAAATTTTATTCCTACATATTTTCCAAATTATGTTAATAACCTATTCAAATTTTTATGTGAAGTTTCTTAAGTATTTTTATTTATTTTCATTGCCACTTAGAGGCATAGTTTGGCCCATAATGATCCTGCATGACCTACCCCACTACTAAAATGGAGATTCAACCATTATAGATACAAGAGGGAGGACACTTACATACTTTAATTTTCTTGAAAAACACTAGCAAGTGTTACACTTTATCACTGACATAGCCACATCCTTGAATAATGTAGGCCACTTCTCTATGAATCTTGTGCATAATAGTCTTGTGTTGGAAGTTTGGAGAGATTTTTTGTGTTTTTCATTGATGATGTTGCCTGGAAACATGAGCATGAATGGTACATAATAGCGTGATGTACAATGTTTTCATTGATTTCAACATTGTTGTGAATCATTTTGATCAGTCCTAATAGGTTTTGGAGTTGTTAAGGAAGACATTTGTGCAAAGTGAATTGGTCCAAAAAGATCAGTTACATAGAAAGTTGACTAAGTGACAAATCTACCAGTTTAGTGTAACAATGTGTTAGTTTTTGGGTCCACACCACTCTACAAATGAAGTTATCACTTTGCGCTTCTAGCATCATTTTGTTGGAGGTTAGATATACCTAAATCCAGTATTTCATCTTATTTGGATAAGTAGTTTGAGAGATATGAATAACAAAGTTTTGTCTGGCATATTACAGTCATTTTTTGTACAGTGTGTTAGTGTGGGAGAATTTTCACTTCTCCACAGATGAGTTTTTGGTCTTGCGGTGTTGAAGTAAGTTTCCAAATGTTAGTTAAGCATGGACTCTAGATGGCATCAAGTTTGAGGTCCACGTGTCAAGATGTGGATACATAGTTGAAGGTTTTTGCTTTTAGGTCTTATGTGAAGCTGACCTAATATGTTTGAAGATATGCAAAGGTTAAATATGTATTGTTATATTATATGGGATCTATTATAGGTCCATTCTAGCCTATCTTAAGGTGTTTTGAGTTTTGAATTGTGGCACATTATGTAGATGAAATGTTTTAAGCCGACAAGTTACATTTTGGGTATTACATCTACTTAGGTCGGCTCTAGGAAAATTCACCGCCAGCAATTCACCAATGGAAAATTCATCGTCAACAATTCACCGCCACCATCAATTCACCGCCATGGAAAATTCACCACCAAAAATTAATGCAATTAATTTTTCATACGGTGAATTGTCATGGCGATGAATTGTTGGTGGTGAATTTTCCGTCGGTGAACTGCTTGTGGTGAATTTATTGTATGCCAATTAGGCCAACCTAATTGATGTTATACTTGATGCAGATAAATAAGTTGGATTGTTTTTGGTGTTGTGGGGGATGAATACGACATGTATTGCGTGTGATTTGAATTTGATCACAGTAGTGCGAAGTAAAGTTGTGAATGTTAAGTTGAAGATTAGAATTGTGCGAATGAAGAGCGAGGCAGAGTGTTGAATTAGAATCAAATAAAGATTGTTATTGTGCTTCAATGGAACTGTAATTCATGCATATGTAAGATGAAAATTGTAATAGTTCAACAATAGGCTATGAGCCATTATCTCTCTTCTATCTTTTCTTTTTGGATAGTGATTCCACCTACAATGAGCATTTCTATAATATACTATAACCAGTTATAATATATTGTGAGCTAACCCTCACCGTGGTTTTTCCAATTTTGGGTTTTCCATGTAAAAATCCTGGTGTTCATGTGCTATGTGATGTTGTGAATGTTTCATGCTTTCTTTCCTTATTGCAGTTGAATATGCATTAGTAATTAGATGTTTAATGTTTGAATGATTTAAGAGAATAATGATTCACCTCCCCTCTCAGTATTATGGGTGTTCAACATCTTGGTCTTGAAACATCCTCCATATATTCCTTGATGGAACTCACTCATCAACTTATCCACTTTTTTTTGGCTAAATAGTTTAGAAAAACACCATTATGATCACACCACATTAAATCATTATGTATTAGCACATACCTTTGGGACTGTAACTTAATTGTTATTTGTTAATTATCATTCATTCCAAGGAGATAATTCATATTCTCTAGAGAGAATATAACATCTTTATAGTATGGATCTTCCTTATATTAACAAAAGGTGTATGCACAATCCAATTTTATCCCACTAACCTTAGTTGTATACAAATTCACATCTACCATTAATTTTTTAAGCCTTAACATCAAGCCAAATTTGTAACCTATACTTCCATATCATATTCATGGACCCTATTAATCCACTTGCACCTCTTACCTCAAGATTCCTATTGAGTAAATATGTCTTTCATGACTTTATGTGGCACATATGTAATGATATTTTTACCCATCAAATATGATCTATAATTTTTGATATATTTAACAAGGTTGTAAACATGGTTTTTTTATAGTTGAATACTTCAATTTAGCACCTTATAAGGAATTACTAAAAATTGCAATAAGTTTCTTATATCCATCATTTTCCATTCAAATTAACACATCAACAATAGTATAGAATGAACCAAATGAGAGATTTGGAAAGGATTACAATATTTTAGACTTATAAAGACCAATATTTCTTTAAGAGATTCCTTTTTTTTTACAAATGCATTAGTTGGTTCCTCACTCCATTTGATTTATTGCACTTTCCTTAACATCTTTTTTATTTTCTTGGTTTACAAACTTTGGGATGAATATCCTAACAAATTTTATTTTCTTGGAGAATAATTACATATTTTTTATTATTTGATGCTTGGGGATAAGATCAATTTCTTTTATTCTCTTTGGATCTATCATCACCCCCTCTTTTGAAATAGTTTGCTATAAACTTGCTCTTCTTTCATGTCAAATATACAATTCTTGAAATTTAAGGAAATCTCATATTCAAGGTACCTTTTAAAAATTAGCTTCAAATGCTTGCAATGATCTTCCTTTCGTTGGAGTAGGTTTTTAGGTCATCCTAGTACACCACCATGATTTCATTGATGAGGCATATAAAGCAAACACCCATTGTTCTTTAGAAATTTAGACCTACATTATTTATTCCAAATGGAATTCCCACATAAGCATAGGTGCCTAAGGCTCATAGTAAATTTAGTTTTATATTTCTCTAACTTTTGACCACTACTTGGTTATACCTATACAATATATCCATTATAGACATCAATTCTAATCCGATCACTTTCTATAGTAGATGACCCATGCTTAGAAGTAGATATTTATCCTTAAGAAATTTGATGTTCAAATTCCTAAAGTCCACAAATAACCTTATCACTCAATTATTTTTCCTAAATGGAACAAGACTTGACATCCACTCAAAATGTTAGATAGGTTTCATAATACCTCCTTATTTTAGCTTCATTAACCCCTTTTCTTTTTATTTTGGGAGTAGGTGTACAATTTATTGGAATTTGTTTCTTTTAGAATTGTTTTCTATCAGGATAAAGAGGAATCGTATACTAAAATAAGTCCAAGCTTTAACCTCATCATTGGACCATACAAAACACTTCTTAAATTCTTTCAATAATGCAATCAAAACTTTATTTTTAGTAGATTTCAACCTCTTTCCAATGTAAATAATTTTAGGGGTTACTTCAATAAATATATTTAAACTTTCAATGATATCCCCATCGATGGGTTTACTTATTCTCTTCTAGCAATCAACATTGTCAAACATTCAGGCATTATTATTGTAAAAAAAAGATGATGAGTGAGAAAGGGAGTAGAGGAGCAGATTTGAAATCTATAGGGGATGAGTAAGATGGAGAAGGGGAAGTTCAAAGGATGTGGTTGGGAATCCACCTAGCGTAGTTGTGGCTACTCAATTGTGGGAACTTGGTATAGTTGTAGGAGGTTGGTATAGTTTTAGGTGCTCTACTATTGAAACTTGTCATTGTTTCTCTACTATTGGATCATGGTGTGGTGGTGGCTACTTTGTTGTTGGAGGAGCTTTTTTCTTGTGGTTGGCATGGCTTTCTCGACTTGGTTTCACAAGTTGTTGTGAGTGATTTTGAGTCTACTAGCTTCTTGGGCTTCAAGTTTAAGGGTTTTTCTCCCTAATGGGTCTTTGGGGTTACCCCCATTACCCATGTCTACCCTAGCGTGGTGTTTGGGGATGGATTCTTTGGTTTGGATAAGGCCATTCTTTCACCAAAGAATGGATTGTTGGAAAATTATTTTCATGGGAGTGCTAGTTTCAGTTCCTCCAAGCTTAGGAAATCATGGGTGTTGGAGATCTAGAAGATGTTCTCTAATTTATGGTGGCTTTAGAAGGATTGGGTAACGATGCTTATTGGGTGGAGTTAGTTTGTTGTTTTATGCTCTAGATTTTGGAGGCTATTGTTTGGCTACAAATTGGTTTACTGGTGAGTTTCTCTTTGGATGGGGTTTTATCCACTATATTTTATTATCTTCCTCAAGTATACAAGGTAAATTTTATCTATTATACTTGTTCTTGTAAGGACTTCAACACTAGAATGACCATTAGAAAGAACCATCCTCAATTCAAATTTAGATCATTTGAATGATTAGTAGGGTGGTCAGTTGGTAAGTATTAGTATTTTGAGGTATTTTGTCTTTAATAAGGTCTAACAAGACTATCAAGCATGAATTAGGATGAGTCTTTAAGTTTTGGAGTCAAAATATGTAAACTTGCAACCTTGCTTCAAAAGTTGTCATGTAGCCTTTGAAGGCAAAATATTTGAATTTGTATGTGGATATGCAAGGTTGATGTTTTAATTTTTTAATAAGGCTATTTTAAATCCACTTTGCTGATTTTTGAGGTCTTAGGTGATAGGGATCAAAGTTGCTTCAAAAAAAAGCAAAATTGTGAAAAACTATCATGTTGTCATTTGTTGTAATTTCACTATTAAGGATGTAATCACACTTTCCAACGGTTCCCTCCTTCAAAAATCAGTTGAGGGTCATTGGTAATGATATGGACAAGTTTAAATAGCCTCCTTTTGGTCGAGGCAGGTTGCTGGATGAAGTTTTGAAGCATTAAATATAATAAAAAACTCTATTTTTCTTTTTTTTAGCATTTTTCATTGTTCCCATGCTTGGTACGGTCTTGTACATCATTTTAAGGGCTTCCAATTGGAATGGTTTGAAATATGGAAGAGTCTAATTTCTTTTGGTGGTGATTTGGCTCATTTTCATCAAGTATTGAGTAAGTTACATCAATTTTAGTGAAAGTGGGTCTGAAACCTTGCAAAACAAGGGTTTGGTCACCAAAATGGATGTAACTCCCATTTCCACCATGGGAAAAATCTGAAACTTGATGTATTGGTATATTTAGGACTCCTTTACATGCTGAAATTTGTTTCAAATTGAAAAATGGAGTTTTGCAAGAGTTATGTGATGCCCTAGGTCTGGTTTTACCTTGAAACAGTCTAGAAAATGATCATTTGTAAGCATTTCTTTTGATTTCTAAGTATTTTAAATAAATAGAATGGATGAAAAAAGTGAAAGGGGTCTTGGGTAACCTATTGGAGTCTTTTAAAGGCATTAGGGGTGTTGGGGTGTTCCTTGAAAAGTTGAATCCTTCCTTGTACAGGCCCAGTTAAGCCTCTTTGGTGGCTTGAAGATCATTCTTTTGAATCATTTGTTGTTAGCGTTTGGTTTGGTGATTTTGGGAATTTGTAGGGGTTGATGTTAGATGTATAAAACCAGTTCTCTTTGGTCTAGTTCTTGCTTTAACAAGATTTAATCATGACTGTCCTATTTGACCTGTACTACAAGAATGCATGGCTTGTTTGGAAGCGATGGGAGAGTGAGTGTTTTTGTGTGCAAAATTTGTTTGTATGATCATGATTTGTCATGTTGGGAGTATTTAAATCATCCCCAAGTCCTATAGTTATGTCTAGATGAGAGAGAGCCATGTTGGTGATTAAGTTGCTTTGTTGAAAGGAATAGTGAAAAGATGTGTGCACATAGAGTGTTTAAGGGTTGAGGGATTAGGGTCAACTAGGGTAGAGGGTATTGGGTTGAGGGTAGAGGGACGTAGAGGGTTTAATGGTTTAGGGTTTAGGGTATTGGGTTGAGGGTATAGGGTTGAGGGCTAGGGTTGAGGGTATAGGGTTAAGGAATTAGGGTAGAGAGGGAGGGATGGATTAAGGGTTGAGAGATTAAGGGTTGAGGGTTGAGAATTGAGGGTTGAGGGAAATTTAATGTATAGGGTAGAGGGTAGAGCTGGTAGAGGGTGTAAGGGTTTAGGGTTTAGGGTTTAAGGATTGAGGGTTGAGGGTTTAAGGATTGAGGGTTGAGGGTTTAAAAGGATTTAGAGGTAGAGGTTGAGGTATATAGTTCAAAGTTAAGTTGAGGGTCCAATTTATAGGGTAGAGGTATAGGGGTTGAGGATTAGGATTTAAAAAGTGCCGAGGATTGAGGGAGTAGAGGGTAGAGGGTAAAATGGACAAAATTTACAAGTGTGCAGAGGGTCCCTTACAAGGTATAGAAGATTTGAAATTTATATGGTTGAAGGTTGATTAGGGTTGAGGTTCCAATGTAGATGGTTTAAGGGTTGAGGGTTGAGGGATTAAGGGTTAAGGTTTGAGAATTGAGAGTTGAGGGTTTAATGTATAGGGTAGATCAGAGGGTATAGGGTAGAGGGTTTAAGGGTTGAGGCTTGAGGGTTTAAGGTTGAGGGTAGAGGGTTGAGGGTATATGGTTGAGGGATTAGGGTTGAGGGTCCAATGTATAGGGTAGAGGGTATAGGGGTTGAGGGATTAGGGTAGAGAGTTTACTAATTGGGTTTAAGGGTTTAACTAGGGTTGAAGGATTAGGGTCGAGGGTAGAGGGTATTGGGTTGAGGGTAGAGGGCGCGTAGAGGGTTTAAGGGTTGAGGGTATAGGGTTGAGGGATTAGGGTAGAGAGGGAGGTATTGATTAAGGATTGAGGGATTAAGGGTTGAGAGTTGAGAATTGAGGGTTGAGGGTGGTTTAATGTATAGGGTAGAGGGTAGAGCTGGTTGAGGGTTTAAGGGTTGAGGGTTGAGGATTGAGGGTATATGGTTCAAGGATTAGGGTTGAGGGTCCAATGTATAGGGTAGAGGGTACAGGGGTTGATGGATTAGGGTTTAAGGGTACTTGAGGGTTGAGTAGAGGGTAGAGAGTTGGGGATTTAAGGTTTGAGGGATTAAGGGTTAAGGGTTGAGGGATTAGGGTAGAGAGTTTACTTGGGTTTAATGGTTTAAGGGTACTTGAGGGAGGGTAGAGTTGGTAGAGGATGTAAGGGTTTAGGGTTTAAGGGTTGAGAGTTGAGGGTTTAAGGTTGAGGGTAGAGGGTTGAGGTTATATGGTTCAAGGATTAGGATTGAGGGTCCAATGTATAGGGTAGAGGGTATTGGATTTGAGGGATTAGGGTTTAAGGGTACTTGAGGGTTGAGAGTAGAGGGTAGAGGGTTGAGGATTTAAGGGTTGAGGGTTTCAGGGTTGAGGGATTAAGGGTTGAGGGTTGAGGGATTAGGGTGGATATTTTACTTGGGTTTAAGGGTTTAAGGGTTGAGGGATTAGGGTTGAGGGTATAAGAGGGAATTGGGTTGAGGGTAGAGGGACATAGAGGGTTTAACAGTTTATGGTATAGGGTTGAGGGTAGAGGGTAGAAGGTTTAAGGTTGGTTTAGGGTTTAAGGGTTTAGGGTTGAGGGTAGAGGTTTTAGGGTATAGCTAGGTTTGAGGGTATATTATTGAAGGTTGATTAGGGTTGAGGGCTTAGGGTTTAAGGGTTGAGGTTTTAATGTATAGAGTACATCAGAGGGTAGAGGGTAGAGGGTTTAAGGGTTGAGGGTAGAGGGTAGAGGGTTGAGGGTTGAGGGTATATGGTTGAGGGATTAGGTTTGAGGGTCCAATGTATAGGGTAGAGGATATAGGGGTTGAGGGTACGTATATGGTTGAGGGATTAGAGTTGAGGGTCCAATATATAGGGTAGAGGGTATAGGGGTTGATGGATTAGCGTTTAACTAGGGTTGAGAGTTAAGGGTTAAGGGTAAAGGGTTTAGGGTTGAGGGTTGAGGGATTAGGGTAGAGAGTTTACTAATTGGGTTTAAGGGTTTAATTAGGCTTGAGGGATTAGGCTTGATGGTATAGGGTATTGGGTTGACGTAAGAGGACGCGTAAAGGGTTTAGGGTTGAGTGTACTTTAAGGGTTTAAGGGTTGATGGATTAGGGTAGAGAGGAGGGTGGATTAAGGGTTGAGGGCAGTTTAATGTATAGGGTAGAGGGAAGAGATGGTAGACGGTGTAAGGGTTTAGGGTTTAAGGGTTGAGGGTTGAGGGTTTAAGGTTGACGGTAGAGGGTAGAGGGCTGAGGGTATATGGTTCAACTATTAGGGTTGAGGGTCCAATGTATAGGGTAGAGGGTATAGGGGTTGAGGGATTAAGGTTTAAGGGTACTTGAGGGTTGAGGTTTGAGGGTAGACGGTTGAGGGTTTAAGGGTTGAGGGATTAGGGTAGAGATTTTACTTGGGTTTAAGGGTATAAGGGTTGAGGAATTAGGTTTGAGTGATTAAGATTGAGGGTAGAGGGTATTGGGTTGAGGGTAGAGGGACGTAGAGGGTTTAACGGTTTAGGGTTTAAGGTATTGGATTGAGGGTATAGGGTTGAGGGATTAGGGTTGAGGGTAGAGGCCATAGAAGGTTTATGGTCGGTTTATGGTTTAAGGGTTTAGGGTTGAGGGAGGTTAAGGGTTGAGGGTA
The DNA here is from genome assembly GCA_007258455.2 of Sequoia sempervirens. Classification (NCBI taxonomy): domain Eukaryota; kingdom Viridiplantae; phylum Streptophyta; class Pinopsida; order Cupressales; family Cupressaceae; genus Sequoia; species Sequoia sempervirens. Next base: position 49,745 of record VDFB02024418.1, read on the forward strand.
GAGGGTTTAGGGTATAGCTAGGTTTGAGGGTATATGGTTGAAGGTCGGTTGAGGGTTTAAGGGTTGAGGGTTGAGGGTTTAGGGTTGAGTGTACTTTAAGGGTTTAAGGGTTGAGCGTATAGGGTTGAGGGATTAGGGTAGAGAGGGAAGGATGGATTAAGGGTGGAGGGATTGAGGGTTGAGGTTGATTGAGAATTGAGGGTTGAGGGTGGTTTAATGTATAGGGTAGAGGGTAGAGCTGGTAGAGGGTGTAAGGGTTTAGAGTTTAAGGGTTGAGGGTTGAGGGTTGAGGGTTTAAGGTTGAGGGTAGAGGGTTGAGGGTATATGGTTCAAGGATTCGGGTTGAGGGTCCAATGTATAGGAAGGATAGAGGATATAGGGTTGAGGGATGAGGGTTCAAGGTAGAGGGTTGAGGGTTGAGGATTTAAGGGTTGAGGGTTGAGGGATTAGGTTAGAGAGTTTACTTGGGTTTAATGGTTTAAAGGTTGAGGGATTAGGTTCGAGGGTATAAGAGGGTATTGGGTTGAGGGTAGAGGGATGTAGAGGGTTTAACGGTTTAGGGTATTGGGTTGAGGGTAGAGGGATGTAGAGGGTTTAACGGTTTAGGGTATTGGGTTGAGGGTAGAGGGTAGAAGGTTTAAGGCTGATTTAGGGTTTAAGGGTTCAGGGTTCAGGGACGTTAAGGGTTGAGGGTAGAGGGTTTAGGGTATAGCTAGGTTTGAGGGTATATGGTTGAAGGTTGATTAGGGTTGAGATTCCAATGTAGAGGGTAGAGGGTATAGGGGTTGAGGGTTGAGGGTTTAAGGGTTGAGGCTTGAGGGTTTAAGGTTGAGGGTAGAGGGTTGAGGGTTTATGGTTGAGGGATTAGGGTTGAGGGTCCAATGTATAGGGTAGAGGGTATAGGGGTTGAGGGTACGTATATGGTTGAGGGATTAGGGTTGAGGGTCCAATGTATAGGGTAGAGGGTATAGGGGTTGAGGGATTAGGGTTTAACTAGGGTTGAGGGTTGAGGGTTAATTAAGGGTTGAGGGATTATGAGTTGAGGGTTGAGGGATTAGGGTAGAGAGTTTACTAATTGGGTTTAAGGGTTTAACTAGGGTTGAGAGATTAGGGTTGAGGGATTAGGGTCTATTAATGCTAAAAATTGGCAAGGTAACAGCCTTATGGGAAACTCAGTTAATGGGGGGACCAATTGTGCTAAATTGAGTGACCTCCAGGTTTTTCAAGAAGTTGGCTTCTTCTGTATTTGGGGTTTTGGAATGGGAAAAGGAAGCAAATATTAAAAATAAAGATCTAACTAAGGTGATGTGCCAAGATGTAGATATAGGCACGGTAAATCTACCTTTAGTGATGCGATTTAAAGGCTCGTTCAGTAATCTGCTAAGTCCCAAAATAACAAAAATCAAAGATGAAAACCTGAATAATTTATCCAATGACAAAATAATTCCCATAAAATTTTACTGAAAAGAAGATTCAAAGACATGGTCTAAACCAATAAACTTGTATTTAAATCATTGAAGTTCTACAAATAAACAACTTAATACAATAATGGCACAATATAATGTTTTATCAAATAATCTAAGAAAACAGAAAGGCCGAATAATGGCACAGTCTAAGAGTCTTATACAATAATCTAAAAGCAATACAAAAGACCTGGTGTCTTTCCCCTAATTTTTCTATATCTTCCAAACTCATTTTTTTGAAGGAAGAAGGAGTATATATAGATAAAAATTCCACTGCCTCGCGGGCTAGTAACAGAAAAAAATTCCATCATCATGAATAATGATGTCTGCAGCAATGATTTCCCTCGGTCATTGCAATAGAAAAGATTCGGGCCATGGAATGTAGTCACTCTCGAAATAGATGCATCCCCTCTGAATGATGGCAGTGGTCCCAGCAAACCCTTGTGCAGACATGTGTCATTCACCCATGAAGGTAGTTAGAACACGTGGCAATCTGGCGAGGCATGTTGCTCGCTCTCTCCTTCCCTTCAATAGAGTCCCCATAGAGAAGACACGTGGTGGCAGGTCAGAGCCTATGGTGGATTCCTCCCTCCTTGTGATGAAAACCTACACAGTGAAAATATGTGGAGGCATCCTCCACTACCGGCGCTGACTGTGGGGTCTGCCAAAAAGTGTACGTGGATGGATGCTACGTGGCACGCATAAGGGACTCGATTGAAAAGGGAAGGGAAGTAGCCTTGAAGTGCCCGCGGTGTTGACACGTGGTAGCATGGTGGGAGCTGGTAGGAGAGTGAAGGAAGGATTCCCTGCAGAGAGCACCTAGTAGACACGATGTCGGTAGTGAATGAAGTTCTTCAAAAAGGGGTCGAGAATACATGTAGTGTGGGCCGAACTTAGCAAAATAATCCACCCGAAGGGAGCTAGAGGAAATATATATCCACAGTTTTTGGAAACTATTAGGGGCATTTCGCCTGTGAAACAAGGAACCCAAAAATTTCTAGTTCACAGACCAGATCCCTATCCATTGGGTGATGCAATTAGAGCTTGGAGAGAGCAGTCTACAAAGGCATCCAGTTGACCTTGGATGACATCGATATGTCGTGCAGATTCTGTTGCGCTCTATGTAGATCAATCATTTCTTTATATGGCAACGTCATGGATATACCATCCCCAGACTCGAGTTGGAAGAGCATCCATGCTATCAGATGAGTGATGCCCTCAATATCCTCTGCAATAGGGGGCTGACTGAAGCTCTGAAAAGTGGATGTGTCATGTTGTTTTTCTTCAATCTTCACTGCAATTTGCTCCACTGTGGCAACTATTTCATCTGGAAGATACGGGGAGGGTAAGCCCATTTGAGTTAGCTAGGAGAACCTAGCCCACATGTTATTCATGGTTCGGTCCAGTGTGGTAGCGCACTCACTAGCATGGAGGATAGCTGCGTGGTAGTGGATGAACTTGTTCGCTATTTTGGCAGCATTTTTTTGGTCCCCGATCCCTGGGTTTGCTAATTTCTCATCCAAGACCATGTATAGATTATCCAGCATTCTTTTTTCCTCAAGAACCTTCTCCATAATTAATTGTGGGAACCGCTCAATCACTCCACAAACTTCCCTACCTAAACTTGTTGCCTATTCCATAAATTGGAGCATCGACTGAAGAGTCAAGTAGAAGGCCTTGACTTTTTCCCAGTATGAAACATATAATTGTTGAGCCACCGAAAGGAGATCCGACTAGGTAGCAGGGGTTGGGGAAGACTCTTCAAAAGACTGATCTCTGCATCCCTTGATCCAACATCTTGTGTCAGTTATGCAACCTTTTTGTTGGCAGCCGAAAGTTGCTCCTGCAAGGTCCTCCGTTTAGCGAGTCATTTTTCTTTAGCCCGGTTTTTATTTCTTGATTTTATTTCAAGGGAAAAATTCATTTCTTGGACCTCATTCTCCAATTGAGTCTTTCGGTCTTCAAAGTTTGCATCCTTCTACTGCATTTTTTGCTCTAATTAAGCATGTTGATGGTCAAACTCCTCATTTTTTCATTGCATCTCCTGCTCCGCCCGAGCCAACTGGTCTTGCAATTCTTCATTTTTCTACCACAACTCAGCGACTAGGTTGGAATCATCGGATTGGAACTTTGCAAGCTCCTCCCAGAGCTTAGCATGCTTTGTTTGTGCTTTCTCTTATAAGCATGCAAATTCTGCATCCCTTGCCTTTTCCTTCTCCACTAGGACCTCGACTCTCTCCTTGACAATTTTCATCTCTTCTTCTCTCTTCTTCAGTTAGCGATTAGACTTGAGGAAGTCAGTGGTCACCACCCACTATGTCTCTTCCATGAGCTCAACTTTGTTATACAGTTGGGCTATGCTCAGATTGAGTCCCATGGCATACATGTTGTAATCATCAGGTTGCATTTCCTCATGTGGTTCGATGACAGTCGGATACATGGTTGCAAAATTCAGTGATTACTGAGCCTCATTGAAAATAGTTTGTACCTTTGGCTCTGCTGGCTTTTTAACATCCTTGAAATTTTGCTTTTGGATCCTGATATCCCATTCCTATTTTATTTTATCACCTTCTGACAAAAAATTTGTCGACAACCTAATAAGTCTGACTACGAAGGGTGCACCGGGAGGAATGGCGAAAGGAAACGAGAGGGTAGTGGTTCTAGGCGATTTCTTTCTTGGGAGGCAGACTATTTGTGGGGAAAATGGAGGAATATGCCAAAGCCAAATTTGTGATCTAGCAGGAGGGCTCAAGGGAAGCGGTGGTGATAACAGAGTCATGGCAGATTCCATCTGCTGAGCGGACGAGGTCAAGGCCAATACAATAGTAGCAATAGGGGTATCAATAGCGGCCATGGATGAAAAGGGTGAAGCGATAGCAGATGCGGACTGGGCAAGGGAAAAAGTTGGAAGGGTCCATGGAGGAGTCAAGACAAATGGTCTCGCCTGGGAGAACTGGGAGAAACCTTCCACGACCATTGCAGTAAAAGTGGAAAAAGAAGGGTCAAAACTTGAAGTGAGGGGCACCGTGAACACAACACGAGGAACTAAAGATTGGGAAGCCAGAGAAGAGGGAGTGAAATTTACCTATTGTTTAGATGATTATGGTCCCTAGCTCACTGCAGGCTCTTACGAACTTTCTCTAGAAGCTACTTTTGTGTGCTATCATTTGACGAGCGGGGAATTGTCCACCTCTGTAGCCTCTAACTATTGTTGTGAGGTTGTTTTGGTTATTTTTTTGGTCTAGGTGTGAGTCAATGAGGCTCTCGCACACAATATGTTCACCCGCACATTCGAAGAAACCTTGCTAGGATACTTTGTTGCCTTCTCTTTTGAATGCGTTGGGGTCGTCTGTACTTTTATTTCCTTCTCCTTTCCCTTCCCTGTGTATGTTTCAGCCTCCTCTGAGTTGATATCTTCATCATCGCTCACGTCAGAATCAATATGTGTGTCGTTCCACAATCTATCGAACCTTTCATCCAGCTCGACACTCTGATAAGGGCCATCAAGGCGTTGGATTTCTTGTCGGTAAATCTAGAAATCCTTAATCCTTTCCTCGCTCCGGTTGAAATTCATCATCAAATTATTGCAAAGAGTGGCCCCAATTTGACACTTCTCATTATACTTCGTTGAAGGGAAGTAGAACTTAAGCCATGGCGGCCTACTATCCTCAGTTGGAATATGAGCTAGGTCAACCAATAGCTCATCCTGGTCCTTCAGTGGGTTTCGTCACTTCTCCCAGTAAGGCTGGGGGTTGTGTGTTACCTTACATGTTCATTTGGTAAGTCATTTTTGGGGTTGTAATGCCATTTTTTGTAAATCCATACTAGCCCTAGATGGGCCAACTTCACCTTTAGCAGCTTATGCATCTTCTTCTTGGCCATAACCACCATTTTAAAGCTTAGCGGGCAGTTGAAAAATCCTTTCTTCT